>JAPMLY010000872.1:0-80554 GCA_026401115.1 Tetraselmis chui
GGGGAGGGAGGGGGTGGTGTCGGGCGTGTCTTCAGGGGGGCTGACGACGGGGGGATGTTGGAAGGGAGGGGGGAGGGGAGGAGGAGGGGGGGGGGGGGGGGGGGGGAGGGGTAGGGGGTGGGGGGGGGCTGGGGTGGGAGCTAGGGGGGGGGGGGGTAGGTGGGATTGGTGGGTGGAGGGCGGCGAGTAGTTGTGGGCGGCCCCTTGGGGGGGGGTGCGGAGCGGAAGGCGTGGTGCCAGAGGAGGGTGTGGAGGGAATAGACTGAGGTACGGGGGTCGAAGGAGGGGGGGTTGTATTCGTGGTCGGGGGGGGCTGTGAGGATAAAGTAGGTGTGTAGGAGGGCGTGTGTTCCGCACGACCAGGGACGTTCTGAGTCATTCTGCCATGGGGGTTGAAGCAAGCGGAGGGCGCCGACGGGAGGGGGGGGGAGGAGTTCCAGTATGAGAGGAGATTGAGAGAGCGAGCGAGGAGGTTTGGCGGGGGGGGGGGGGGGGTGGTAGAGAGAGTCAATCCAGGTGGCTGAGGAGTGGGTTAAGTGAAGGTGGCTGAAGTGAGAGTTTTGCCATGTGAGGACGAGGAGGGAGTGGTTAGGGGTACCCGGGCGGGGTGGGGCGCCGCGATTAGAGAGGTTAGTCCATTGACATGGGTATTGGGAGCTGCGGTGGTGATTGTCTACCTCATTATTAGTGATGACTGTGTATGAAGTGGAGGGGGTGGAGTGGAGTTTGGTTAATGTTGTGGCAAGGCAGTAGAGGTTGAAGAAGTCCTGGTATTGCCCCCACTAAAAGGAGAGGACCGCAGAGGAATCGAGGTAGCCGATGGGGGTAGGAAGGCCGTATTCTAGGTTGAGGTCGAAGAGGTAGTTATGTAGGGTTGTGCAGCAGGTGCGGGGGGTAAAATGAGCCGGGAGAGTTTATTGTAACGCGGTGTTTACTGTATGAAGTCTGATATCAGGCTGAGGGGGCAGGGGTTGGGTGTGGGGTCTAACCTCGGGGGTGTCATGTGGAGGACTAATGATGATATTCGACCGAGGTGGCCGGGGGTGACCTGTGTGGGCTGTTGGGACCTTAGGAGGCGGGGGTGGTAGCCGGGAGGGGTCGGGAGTCCTCTAGGTCTTCCTCTTGTAGGTCGTCGTATTCTTCGAGGTCGTAGTCTTCGCCTTCCGGGGTGGGAATGGGAAGGGGCAGGAGGGTGGGGTCGGGGAAGCAATGGGGGACGGGAGGTGAAGCCGGTGTGGGGTCCGGCGATGAGGAGTGTGGGGGGGCATTGTGGACTGGGAGGGGGGGGGGGAGGGGTGTGGGAGGGCGCGTGGGGGAGGGGATGGGGAGGTTTTTTTGCGTGAGGGGCGGGAGGACTTGGTGATGCCGGCTGGGGGTGCGGGTTTGAGCGAGGGGTCGGTGGGGGGACGTGTGTATGGGGGGGATTCCGCCTGGTCGGGGAGGGGGGAGGGGGGGTGTGGGGTGGGAAGGAGAGGTGGATGAGGGGGTGGTGGTGCGGGTGTGGGGGTGGGGGCAATGGGGAGGTGGGGGAGGGGTTGTGTGCGGTTGAGGGGGGGTGGTAGGGGAGGAGGAGGAGTCCATGGGTTCTGAGGAGTCCTCAGTGATGATGGGAAGGAGGGTGGGGGCTGTGGCGGGGGGGGGGGGGGTTGTAGGGGGGAGCTGTATGGGAGGGGGAGGGGTGGGCGTGGAAGGAGGATGTGGAGGCAATGGTGGTGGAGGAAAGTTGTATGTCGGGAAGGGAGGAGAGGTCGAGAGGGAGGTCGTCGTCGGCATGCATGTGGAAGTCCGATGGCTCGAGGAGCCACTGGTCGGAGACTTGGTTGATTTGGAGGTGGCGGGTCCATTGGAGAAGCAGGGAGGGGGGTTGCGGTAGAGGGTGAAGTGTTTTGTGTGTGTGAGGGGGGGTGAGGAGGGGGTCGTGGTGAAGACGGGGTCTGGTAGACGGGCCCTACCAAAGGTTGAGTAGTGGTGGGGGTTGATGGTGAGGGTGCAGGTTGATTGTGTGAGTGCACCTCTGTGTGTGAAGGTGTGGTTGAGGGAGATAGTGACGGTGCCGTTGATGGAGATGAGGATGCAGTACATTTCTGTGCATAGAGATATCTGTATGCTGGTGGTGATGGTGGGGGAGGTGGAGGGGTGTGAGCGGAAGTAGGAGCCATCTGGAAAAGATTTCAGTGTTGTGTAGGAAGAGAGGTCGAGGGGGTGGTGGGCAGGGGGGTGGACGTGGGGGCGTGCTGGGTATTGTATTCGTTGGCTGTTTGATATAATAGGGTGTATAACCAGTGGGTGGGTGGGATGGAGCCATCTGGGTTGATGCAAGGAAGGGAGAGTGAGTGGCGGGACTGGATGAGGGCGGTGGTGAGGCAGGTGTCAGCCCATGAGGTGCCTGGAGCGTGGCTTGTGACTGGGGGGGGGGGTGTGATGGTGATGGTGTTAAGATGATGATTGAGGGGTACTGGTTCGTGAAGGGAATATGAAAGGATGTGGAGGGATATAGGCCATGATTGTGAATGAATGGGGTTATTGGGCAGATGGAGGATATTCACCCATAGGGAGGAGGGGTCGTCCTCGAATGGTGGGTGGGAACTTCCACTGGCTGGAGGGCGTCCGCGAATTGGAGGATGAATTGAGCTGGCTCTGGGAGGTCCTCGAGCCTGCATTGGGGGTGGGTCCAGGGGGCTGATCCAGCAGAGGTGAGTGCGTGCGCGAGGCTGGAGGTGAGGAGGTCGTGCAGGAGTGCGACGGTTTCTTGGCCGGTGATACTAGTGGACATGGGGGAGCGGATTTTCACGCGCCGGCATGAAACTGCAAGGGCAGAGGCGTCTCGTAGGAATTGAATTTTCTGCTTTCGTAGTTTTGTCAGGAGAGTGGGGGAGGAGGCTACGGAGGGGGGTGCCGGACCGTCCGATTGGAGTTCACGCTGGCGTGAAGCCAGCTCGTACAGGAGGCCGACCGCAACGCATGAGGTGGGTAGAACAAGGCGAATTTCCTGAAATCCCGAACGAAGCTCGATAGGCAAGGGTGTGGTGTCGTCGCATTTAGGGGCTGTCGGGTGGAGGGTGCGGGTGGAGTTCGCAGTCCATCGTGTGTGATGGGCGAGTTCCCGACCGATTATATTTTAAATACGATGGGAGAGGTCGGCGAGGCTGCGGATGCTCTCGAGGAGCCAGTGGCGGGCCATTGTGCAGGCCGACGTGATCGGGTCGGGGTGTGATGGATCCGGCAGGAAGACGCCGTGAATCCAAAAGCGAGCAAGGTGGGAGGGGGTGGTCGAGTACTGGCATGTGAGAAGGGTGGAGTCGATCATGCGGGTGGAGAAGTCGTCGGCCCTGCCAAGGTCCTTGGTTGACCGGGGGGTAGCCAGGACCAGGGTGGTCTGGAGGCCACGACGAATAGGGGAGGGGTCCAGTGTTGTTCCCATGTTCTGTCGGACATGGGATAGTTGGGGGGCGGTGAGGAACGGGGTTAGCGGGTGGCCCGCGAGTTGGTTCCGAGGATCGCAGAGGTCCGTGTATCGCCCGCGGTCTTGGGGGTCCCGCAGAAGCGCCTGCCTGTAGGTGGGGGGCGGGGTAGGGGTCGAGGACATTTCGTTCGAGCTTGATTCCGAGTGGGGGAGAGAACCAGGGGGTTAGTTGAGGATTTTCGAGTGGGTTTCCGAGTGGGTTGCGTGTGTTGGCGGCACACGACCAGGCCCGGTGGGACTTGGGTTTGTTGGGAGTCGGCGGCGGACAAGGACGTCCGGACGCTCGGAGGGGCGCGGTGTGGCGCGCCGCTGCCCGGGGGGGTAGCGTTTTGTAAGCGATGGGTGTGATTGTTCTTTCGCAGTACTATGGCGGGTACATGTTCGGATTTCGAAGTGGGTGGCGTGATAGCTGTCAGGGAGATGTAATTCAAATCCCTGAAAGCTGCGCCTTGGAGTGTGTACCGTCTGGTGTCGCTACGGATCCACTGACCTTGGTGAGCTAGGCTCGGGTGGGGAGAGGTGGATGGTGCACGTTGTTCAACGGCCCTGTCCACTAGTCTGTCGCTCATTGGGAGGCCAGGCCCAAAGCGCAGACGATCGGCGTTGCTTGTTCAAGCTACCGACCCATCCCCGTTATGTGGTTCAGTAGTACTTTAGATCTTTTTACTGTCTTTAGTGACGGTAGGATTTTTTTGCAAGCTGTATACGTACCGCCATGAAATCTAGCACATAATCTAGGTAAACTTTTGGGTACCCGGAAGACTACCTAAAACAAATGATCACTTTGCCCAACCAATTCAAAATATTTGATATCGACCTCTCGGCAGTTATGAGAATAAAGCTTCGTTTCTATCTAGCTTTCTGAATTGTGACCGCATTGATTGCTCAAAAGTTTGTTTCATATGCTCGACCGTATTCGCATGTCAGTCGTTCGGTTTGATAGGGATATGCCCTATGATGTAACCCTAAGTTCATAGTATTTTCCACAAACTTATGTTTTCTCGATTGCAATCTGATTTGTTTTGAAAGTATGTTCGACGCGGACGGCCACCACCGGCCGCCATCTCCGCCGTCACGATCGCGCAAACGCCGCGACTAGCCAACACCGACATCTACCACCCGGGTGATCCGACGCCCTCCGCCGCCGCTGCAAGCCTCCGCGCTGACCGCATCCCCACTAATGGAACGCGAAGCTTTCCTCCGAGATAATGCCATGCGAAATGTAAACGTCCCTGCGACGGCTCGTGCGGCCTCACGGCGGTGGCCGTCACCATGGGCATCATATAGCCCCCGCCGCTCGGTCGGCCAAGTTCCCGCACCCATCATTCGCGTGACCTGTTGAACTAGCTCCGGACCCTCGCGGCCACGCAACTCCTCCACAACAGCGACGCCACGCAAGTTTGCTCCATGGGATTTTTGATCAGCGAAGGCATTGCCGACCTAGACGAGGAGATTGAAAATATTCTGCGACCCACTCTCAATGAGGAACCGCCCGTCTCTTGGCAATGTCATACATGCCAATACGCTCGTGGATGGTGCATTCTACCCTCAGGCTATTAATTGTCGCTTTCGAACGGCCCTTCACCCTGATTTTCAACAATGCGCAGTACCATTGCTTTGAGTTCTTCTATTACCATTGCGGCGAGTGCAACCAATACACCACAACCGCATTGGACGCAAAGCAAGCAACCACGGAAGAATTGCGATACCATTTGAAAGAAACAACCCCGCTACCTCACCACCCATCGTTGTGACGAGTGACGGCAAGGACCCCGCCTGCCGAGTCACGCACTACCAAGCGTTCGTGCCATCGTGATTCTTGTGCTCCCCTAAACATTCATTTCCCCACAAGATTGACACCTTCATCATATGTATATGGATACCAATTACACGTCCGTATTTATGTATTTGCTGACAGATGTGACGTCCGGACCCAATCCCACCTCATGTACCTCCGCCCACGCCTCGATCCTGCACCATCACCTGCATTTCATCCATGGATGGATCTACCACCCCCCACTCCCCATCATGCATTTCATTACTGCCTTTCCTTTTCAATCATTTTGTAAGCAACAATCCCATGCGTCCCTTCATTAAACAGTCTGGCAACGACTAGCACTAAGCGCCGACCACTTGTATTTTCACGTCGGTCGTCCCTGCAAGAGACACGAGCCCGTCATTTCGTCGCCCGTGTTTCAGCGCCTACTTAGCAGCAGCAAAGCCGCAGTATTCCTGGTATGCTGTCGTCGGAGGAGGCGTTTTCAGTGGCTGCCGAGCTGGAGGAGCAGGTACGGCCGACCACACTTCCCCGTCAAAGCCAACTCGACGCACGCTGTGGTTACGCACCTCATCGCTCTCGCTCTGCTCCTCGACATGCACAGGCCTGAGGCGGCCTACCGAAACCGGGCGTAACTTGCGGCCAAGCATCCCGCAGTATTGACATCGGTTGTATGGTTTAATGGCTTCCAGGCTCAGTCGTTGCGCGAGTGTGGCGTGGCGTTCCAGGAGGCGGGCCTGCTGGGCCAAGCGCGCGAGGCGCAGGAAGAGCTGACGGGGGTGCTGAGGACGCTGGCGACCCTGCGAGGACTGGCCGGGACGGGGGAGAGGGTGCATGGGGAGAAAGAGGAGGAGAGTGCGTATGGTCGCCGTCTACGCCGCGCGCAGGCGACTGATCGACCTACAGTTGCTGAGGCTCCGACAAGCTCCTCCCCTCCAAAGGAAGCGCTGGAAGAGGAACCGCTTCGCTGGGCGTACCTCAACAGAAGCAACGCGCTACAGCTTCGCTTTGACGTGCCAGCTGGGGTGGGCTCATCGGACGTGGAGGTGGAGCAGCAAGCGGGGGAACTCTTTGTCCGCGTGCCCCCCTCCTCTCGTCGAACCGTCACCCTCCCACCGCGCGCGCTGGCGGATACCCTGCGGGTGAAGCTGTCTCGAAGGCAAGCCACAGTGACGGTTACCGTTTCACTGCAAACTGGCGGGACAACGGCAGGTGCTCACCTCTCCTCCTCCCCCGTCTGGCTTCCTCTGTTTTGCCCTCGACTGAATATGCCGCTGTCACTCCCGCCACGCGCTGCATCCAGTCCCCGCATTGCTTTGCTTGTCGGATGATACCGGGGCAGACAGTGAGTCCGACGATACAAAAGATCCATCAGTGGACGTGTTAGGGCAGGTAGTCGAGGGCCTCACACGCCACGGGGTGGCCCTAGGCAGTACTGCACTACTATCATCAAAAAGTGCGCGTCAACTGTGCCAGCAGGTGAGGCCGATTCTTATCTTGCGTGCACGGAGAACCTACTCAGAGGACCTGCCCTTTAGTAGTTGCTGCAGTGATTGATAGCAGGGGGTGGCGTCTGATTTCTTGAAATTGATGTGGAGGTCGTGGCTGCGCTACATGGCGGAGCGCTGCTGCCTGAGCCTGCACAACCAGTTTGCTGCAATGGATCACCGTCAGGTGACTCTGAGCAATAAGCCAGGCAATGGCCTAAGGACATGATATGAGCAACTGTGTGTGTGTGTATGTGTGTGTGTGTGTGTGTGTGTGTGTGTGTGTGTGTGTGTGTTTGTGTGTGTGTGTGTGTGTGTGTGTGTGTGTGTGAGGGGCAATGGAGTTTTTGTTGTCTGACGATTCTGAGTACAGCTATCTGTTAATCATGTGATGGAAATCTGTGTATAGAGCCAGCGGGGTGGCATGAGTTGCTGGATCCAGCCGAAGAGGGCGGTGTGCTGCAACAGCTTGCAGTGACGGTGGATACCATCGTCAGCAGCGCTTCTCCGTTGGTTCCGCAGCTGCGCAACGCAGGTGGGTCGCTTGTGCGCGAGCGCTTCCGTGCGTCCGTCTACTGTGGCAGCTCTGCCGATTTCACAGATGGAGTGGAGGCGGAGGGGGGATCCAAAGGCAGCAACACACACAGCTCCACTCGAGATTCGGGCATGCCCCGCCTGCTGACCGCCACTGTGCTGCTGCGGACTGTCGGTGGCTCTATCATGTCTGCTGTTCCCACTGATGGAGGGGGAGCCTGTCCCATCGCCGCGCATCCCCGTCAACTGCTGCTCCACTGGTCTGACGCCGCTAAGTGAGTGCCCTCCCTCTCACCCACATCACCCGCCCATTCTTTGCACAAAGAGACACACACACACACACACACACACACACACACACACACGCACAAACACACACACACACACACACACACACGCACGCACAAACACACGCGCGCGAACACACACACACACACACACACACACACACACACACACACGCACGCACGCACAAACACACGCGCGCGAACACACGCACTCACACACAACTGCCCTGACGAAAGGATCAGCAGACTGTCATGCTTACGACGGTTTTTCTTTGCTTAAAGGTGTCAGTATGAATGTATATTAATTTTTTGAATATTTCAGATATGTGGTGTTACAAATAAGTTATGACTGTTTTGTTACCTTTTCCGACAGCCATTGAAGCACACCTTGGAAGCGCACAGTCCCGTGACTTATGCCTGCCTCGACTTCCAGTGCGTATCCCGTGCGTATTGCTGAATAGCAACCTAGCTATGTATCAGCAGCCTGGTGCACATAGCAAGCGGAGAGGGCGCGGTGGTTTATTGCTCCGCCTGGGTGCCTTGGTCATGTCAATGCGCGACAATTGAAAGCAAAGCTGTCTGGGCGTGCAGGTGCACGTCAGCGGTGGAGGTGGGGTATGGGGAAGCGATCCTGCTGCTCACCACATGGTACAGCGACGGTAGCCGGATGCGCGGGCAGGAGGAGACCCTCTGTGCAGAGGTGGACATGGCGCGCTCGCTTGTGATTCGCGGCTCGGTGGATGTTTACCGTGCTGAGCTCGCGAGGTAGCTCCCTTTTCGTGCATGTTTGGGCTGTGCGGGTGCGGCAGAGTATGGGGGAAGGGCAGAACTTGTGCGTGCATGGACGTTTGTTTGTGTCAATATCGTTGTATCTGCATGTATTTTTGTGCCTGGCTACAAGAGCTTGTTCTCTATCTTGTGTGTGTGTGTGTGTGTGTGTGTGTGTGTGTGTGTGTGTGTATGTGTGTGTGTGTGTGTGTGTGTGTGTGTGTGTGTGTGTGTGTGTGTGTGTGTGTGTGTCTGTGAGTACGTTCAGGGGGGCGGGGGGGGCAAAGAATATGGTAATGTATGTTCTTTAGAATATGGAAATGCTAGATTTTAGAATAATGCGTGAGGGCGGATTAAGGGCAGGGTGCTTGGGCGGCTTTGTTTGGGAAAAGGGGTGCGCATGTGTGTGTGTGTGTGTGAGAGAGAGAGAGAGAGAGGCTGGAGGGGGTATGTGCTGTGGATTAACTCGTGAAAGATTGTGCGAGTGTAAGTGTAGAGGGATTATGTGCGTGAGCCGTTTCGTCTTCGGGTGAGAGACTGACACCGGGTGAGATGATTCGGTGCTTCGCGCGACCTAGTTGATTTTCAGACCTGAATTTGTGGGTTATTGTGGGTGTATTGAGCAGAGCGCCGGAGAACGTTTCGCAGCGGTGGAAGGTGGTTGAAGCCGCGCTGCATACTAAACAGTTGGCAGTGGCGCGTGAAGAGGCTGAAGCGGGGACGATTATCAGCAGCGGTGATGCGCTGGCGTGGGTGATGCGTGGAGTAGTGGCACAGCACGATGCGGTGGAAGCGGGTGGGCCCTCTACTCCGGCTGGGGTACGACCTGCAATATTCAATTGATATTTTTAGGGTATAGTCTTGCTCAGTGTTGTGTGCTGGGGGCAGGTGGGAGTTCATGTATGGTCAATCTGAGGGGAGTTGCTTCTGCGGCGGCGGCACGTAGGAGGCGCAGCTGCGCTTTGCGGTGGAATCGTATCGAAAGGCGCTCGCATTAGAGGCTGGTCATCCCGATGCACTGCGTAACATTTTGGTCTGCCTGGAGCACCTCGTGGAACTACGGGAGCTCCACGCGCTGGCGGCCGTGGTAGGCGCGCATCACTCTGCCCCTCCATGCATTTGGTTGAATCAACATTGCCTTATTGCGTCGTTGCGTCTTAGCGTCGATTGCTTGGATACTCTGCAATTGCAATGACATATCCAACTGCTGCCAAAGCGCAACTGTTGTATGGTTACGACATGTAATTGACGCAGCGTATGTGTTCGATTTTTTGTTTCATTTTTCTTGCCAATAAAATAGCCATATGTATCACATATTATGTTTTCAATGCGGCCTGTCATTACGTCCCTTCAATCTTCCTCTACAGCCGTCAGCGGTTAGAAAGTGTGGTGCGGTGTGAAAAGCGGCAAATAAGAAAGCGGTATGTCGTAACTCACGTGAGAGGATGTAATACGGAGGTCTGCAGCTCCAGCACTGCGGCGAATCAAAGTAATTTAGAGGTGTGCTTCATCTGTGGTTTTGTTATCAACATATTTGTATTTCGTGTCTTGAAAACTCGTTCAGTTTAGAACAGCGCCGTAGATTTGCCGTACCTTTGGCGTATAAATAAATGCAATACAATGATAGATTTAATATATGAAATCACTTTTGGCGACCAAAAATGTATTTGTCAAACCGAGAAGTTATTCATGCGCAGTTCTCTCATGCAAAAATCGCATTTTTCCATAAATTCATATTGATCCGGGAAATTATATTCATATGATAATTACGTGGGGCTCTACTTCCGCGACAAACCGGCTTTTGACTCTTCGGTGTGAGAAATTCGTAACATAAAAACATGTATTAATTTTTTTTTCCGATGCCTGTGTACAGGCCGTTCGCAGTGGAGTGGTGCCCTATGCCGACGGCATGCAGCGGCCTACCGTGTTCGTGAAGGGTCTAAGGGCGCGGCCTTGGTGGGACGCAACGGAGTTTCCATTTGTGGCGGCCCTCGAGGCGGCGGCACCAGAAATCCGAGCGGAGGTGATGGCTCTGTTTGGTGACGGCGCGGATGCGTTTCGACAAGCGCCCGGAACGCGGGACGTTTTCTTGCCACACTGCGACTGGCATACCGCGGCGGGCGATGCGGGTTGGCGCCGTACTGACGGTGGCGGGACGGGTGGAGGGTGGCGGCAGGTAGTACGCGCTGGTCGATGGAACGAGCTTGTGCTTTTCGGCGGAGGACGGAGAGTAGACGCTAACTGCGCTCTCGTTCCTAACACCGCTGCAGCGATGGACGCCATTCCAGAGGCGGTCGGCCTCGCTAAGGTTTTGTTGTGCCCTACTGTCTCGACTCCATCGCTGCGGACGAGAATAGTTTACACGTACATAAAATACCGGAAAATAATCTACGAGCATAACACTTTGTTCGCGTAATGGACATTTGATTTTGAATACTAAACATGGATAGAGGTAAATCCAGCTAGGAAAATACGGTACACATGCAGGACCAAATTTATTGCAAACTGTGTGCATATTTCCGCTCGAAAGTAGTTAGACATTATCGGCCGTACGTGCATCCGGGCCGGTCATGAGGGGTTAAGGCCGGACAAACTACGCACCACTCCACACGAAAGGCTCGAGGTTCGGGGCTCTTCCTACTCATCTTCATTGCATCACTCTGAAATTACGTGCCTGCGGGCCAGTTCATGACAGTGCAGTTCAACCCACGGCAATCGGTGTATAATCAGAACCCGCACAGCAGGCTCTCATGAAAATGCCATGCGCATGCTTTGATAGTTCAATTGCGCACGAAAGAACTTCATTGTCAACGTATGAATTTTTTTTACACTGGCATAACTGAGCTGCCTAGAGGCATTACATCCCATTTCACATCGCCATATAAGGTCCATACGTCATGCATGTATTACCTCCAGAGAAGGGCTCGTGTGATGCTCATGTCGCCACGTTGACTTTGAAATCCATATTTTACTGTTCCAGGTAAAGGGCGGTGAGGTGTTGATCAGTGTGGTGGAGCCCGGCACACACATACGCGCACACTGCGGCCCGTCCAACAACCGACTGACCTGTCACTTGGGCATCGATGTCCCGCCCGGCCTGGCGATCCGCGTCGAGCACGACACGCGCGGCTGGCAAGAGGGCCGATGCATTGTCTTCGATGACAGTTACGAGCATGAAGTATGGCATCGCGGAACACGGCGGCGTGTGGTACTCATGGTGCGGCCCCATTACCCCCTCCCCCTACCTGCGGCCTCCCACACCACACCCACACAGCTGTCCCACAAAAAATACTTTCCTGTCCTCAAGACACTCACTCCCTTCCACGTCTTCACGCCCCCAATCAGTTCAATTTTTGGCACCCGGACATCACCCAACAGCAAAAGAAGGCATCCATGGAGGAGTATTTTTCCGCGGCCCTGTGACAAATCTCATCAGCAGCAGAGATGATAAAAGGGGGGGTTGCAGCCCACCTCCTGAACGAAAGCCAGGATGACATTTCCACAGTCAGAATAGAGCACACCTTGGGTCAGAGATGGCTAAGGAGGCAGCGCGGGCACTCGACCACAAGTGAATGTGCGATGAGATGGAGGAAAGATATATGCCTTCGCCGGGTTAGCTGCAAAATTCCACACCATCCGCAAAGCAACCCAAGCCAACAGAAGACCATTGCCTGTGCTGCGTCCTTACAAAACTCCTCTCATTCACTTTGGTTACACAGGTGTTATCAGAGACACACCGTTAACCCGGTGAGCTGTTGTGCCCTTGCCCACGCCATCCGCAACTCTCAATTAGGCACACCGTTCTCAGTTGGCGGCGGTCGGCCTGCCCTGCTGGGCACGCGGATCGCGGCGCTGGTCCGGACGACGGTCAGAGCCTCCACCCCTTCCGTTCTGGTACCCACGGCCGCCACGCCCACCGCCATGGCTGCCCCTGCCGCCGTGGTTGCCGCTGTAGCCACCGCCACCTCCGCGCCCACCACCGCGCCCGCCGTAGTTGTTGCGTCGGTACTGCATCCCCACGCCGCCAAACGTCTCCATGTCAACCTTGCGCTGCTCCGCGTAGTTCATGCGCGGCTTCCTCTCATCCTGCTGGGCCTGCAGCATTCGCTCCGAAGCCTGCGATTTACAGAACGAGGCCATCAAAACACACACATGGAACCATCATGACAGAAGGGGGGGGGGGGGGGGGGGGGGGGGGGGCAGCAACGGGTCACAATCAACTCGCCCCCACCTCGCATGACATGCTGTCGAAGAAATCGTCCTTTTGATAGGCTGCTTGGATGGGCGCCACCGTTTTGCTCACCTCCTCCTACGCAACCCAGAATGTAATGTAAACACTCCGCCATCTGCCCCCTTCCCCTCTGAACATTGCTGGGGAGTGGATCTCTCTCTTGCTCTCTCTCTTGCTCTCTCTCTCTCTCTCTCTCTCTCTCTCTCTCTCTCTCTCTCTCTCTCTCTCTCTCTCTCTCTCTGCCTTTGTCTATATTTGTGTGTGTCTCTGCATACAGAGAAGAAAGAGGAAATGAAGAGTGGAAAGGGGAGATGACCTTAATGACGAGGTCTTTGTTGAACCTGGCAAGGCTCTCCTCGAAGTTGAAATCCTCAGCCGGCACTGGGATGGGTACTGCCACGGTGCCAGCCGGCTGCGGTGGGGCGGCCCGAGCTCCATGTGGGATGGCGGGACGAGGCTGGTGAGGCACGCCCGCCCCGCGCCCTCCTCGGCCACGGCCACCCTGACCGCCGCCACCCGGCTGGGGCCCTCCCCGTCCCTGGCCCCGTCCACCGCCGGCAGCGCTGGCGTACGAGCTAGGACGCACAGTGGGCGCAGGGGCAGGCGCATTCTGCCGAGGCGGAGTCGCCTGCTGAGCCACGATGGGCGCAGCAGCGGGCGTTGCTTGGGCGCTCGGGCCTGACGGGACGGGAGCGGCGTTGGCCCATGCTGGGGCGCCCTTGTTACTGGCTGCAGACGGTTTACTGGCAGGCGCCACAGGGGTCACTGCCACCGTCTTCGGAGCCGGTGCCGCGGCGGGTGGGGCCACGGCTACGGGGGCCGGCGCTGGGGACTGCGCAGGGGGTGCACCCGGGGGAGGGGGCGTGGCGACGCCAGACCAAGCCTTTGGGGCCGACGCCGAAGGTGGCTGAGCCCAAGGGCTACTCCCGGTCGCTGTACACCCACCAGCGCCAACACGTGAACCACAGAGACGCAGCATGAGAAACCCGTATCTAACCTGATCACCCTACCCATTGATGCATCAGTTCATCGCAGCGACCTATAGAAGGGAAAGTTCATTAACTCACCGTATGGCGCAGAGGGAGGGGGTCCGGTGCCCCAGGGGTTCCGTGGTGGCGCGGGAGCAGGAGCGGGAGCCGGGGCAGGAGCTGCCTGAGGCGCAGGAGGGGCTGCTGGGGGCGCCTCTGCCTGAGAGACCACCACGAGATCCTTGATGTCGGAACCTGCGCACAGCTCAGCATACCCACCCACTCAGACCAATGCCCCTGCATTTCCTCTCCCTTTGCCCACTCCAAAATCTCTGCATGCTCCCTTACAACATATGCCCAGCCCACTGACCTCGGAAGACAATGTAATCATACACCTCAGTGCTGGGGGCGATTTGGGGACCCATTGTCTTGCGGCCTTCGGTTCCAAAGGAACGCACTGTGGGAAGAGGGAGAAGTTACGGGAGTTCAGTGGCTGATGCTTATTCTACCAATAGCCCAAATAAGAGTGGAACGCGGACAGAACAGAGGGGAAGAGAAAGAGATAGAGGGAGCTGCAACTCACCGCCCTGCAGCGCAATAGTGCTCTCATTCATGTCAATCGTGTAAAGCACGCCCTCGTAGCGAATTTCGCTCTTGGAGATGAGGCTTATAGTGCTGCCGATGTACGGCATCCCTCCGTTGGCCGCCATATTGCTCTCTACTTCCTCTCCTGCTGCTGCTCTCTATCTATTTCTCAGCGGTTGTCGCACTCCGCTCTGCAGGACACCACACGAGCGCGCAAGGCGGGATCAACTACATCCCGCTGACCTGCAGAAATACAAGCTAACATGGTATGGACGTAGGTGATCATAACACGAAACACGTGGCTACAACCGCGGCCGCGGGGAGGGAGACTGCACGGCCGAAGTGGGTGAAAAGGGGTGGTATCAGTCGGATGCTGACGAGGACAACGCTGACAAGAGCAAAAGAGGAAAAAGAGAGATCTACACGGGGAGCCACTACGGGATCCAGCCACGAGTTTGTGCGGCTTTTGCGAGACAATGCAGGCTTTACTCATAGGGCTAGGGAGAGCGCGCAGGGGGGGGGGGGGGGAGCCGTCGCGGGCACGGTGAGTGTGAGCATGAACGGGCAGCGTGTACAGGCGACGGTGGGGTCCACTGAAGTAACCACGTGGTCAGCCCTCCCGAGAAGAGGGGACGCAGATAACGTAAATATAGTTCACACGTGCAGAAGCGGTCTTCTACGCTTGGGGATATTTATAGTCTTTTGGCCATACTCTACTGACGAGAATACGAGCTCTCGTGGCTCGGGTGGGAAGGGGGGGGGGGGGGGGGGGGGGGGGGGGGGGGGGGGCAGCGGGCGGTGGCGGGCATTGACAATACACGGCCGGGCCGTGAAGGGCGGAGCTCCGCCGTGCCGCAAGCTGGTACGGATCTAGTCAAGTAAAAGCATCCCAAATTACCTCAAAGCAGTGCAAACGGGTGTCTACGAGTAGGGCTCACCTGACGGGTGCGTGAAACGCGCGATGCTCTCGATGTGAGAGCGACAGTGGCATGGTGCAGTGATACGAGTCGTCGTCCTGCTGCCCGCCCCAGCACCGCAGTCCATACGGTACGGGTACAGCCGTTGAGCTGGAGCTGCTGTCCTATATCGTCAGCTACAGCAGAATATATATTACAATTTATTATTTATAGTAGATAGGGATATAAATAAAGACCTAAAGCCGCTGTTCGAATAAGGGAGAAATGCGGGGGGAGAAATCAGCCCAAGTACTGCCGCCCGAGAAATAACGTACGGGTACCCGCAATTCGTACGGGTCTGTTCGAATGACAGATACCGGTCCGGCAGGAGAAATACAGTCTTGCGCGCATTTAAGTACAGGAGGCGCGAGGGCTTTGACTGCAGGCGAGCAAGTCCATGCGCGTCATTCCGCCGCCACCGCCAGCTCTTTAGCCAGACGCACCACCGCCCCACCGCATCCCGCCCTGCCATTGCCACTGCAAGTGCAATCCACGAGCTGCGGCAGCGAAGATGCGCCGCTTGTGTGCACTGTCGGCTTTCTGGTCGCCTACGTTCTACCGGTCGCCGCGGCAGCCGATGGAGACGACGCGGTGGATTTTGCAAACCTGGCGGCCGCTTCGAGCACAGGGGGGGCTCGGGTGGCGAGGTTGTGGGAGGGAATGGCCCGGGGGCGGCGAGAGCGAGGGCGATGGTGAGCAGCCGCTTCCTGTATGGCGCTCGATGGCGGGGCGCGACGGGTCGAGGGCGATGACATGACAGGGGATGTTAAAAGGTTAAGTACTAATCGTTATTTCTCCCGGCGGGAGAAATGTCGCTCCAGCGGGAGAAATAGGGGGTCATTTCTCCCGATTTGGCGCCGTTTCTCCCGCCGGGAGAAATAACGATTTATCTTTTTGGCCGATATCTGTCATTCGAACATGGGTCGCTACAGTACCCGTACCGAGAAGTAGCGGTATTTCTCGTTTCTCCCTTATTCGAACAGTGGCTTAATATGTAAAGATTTTTTTTGCGCCCAGCGCACGTCACGGGATATTCATAATATGGGACTCGAAGGTAAACCCTCATCGGCACCTCTACGGGCGGCGTTTTGCAAGCACGACTGAGGATAAGGGCGAAAACCCTAAAGGTAGTCATATCTCATGCTCCCGACCAGGCGACGCTCGTGTGAGTGCACAGCGAACCATTGCACGAGAACCGTGCCGTACTATGCTAACACAATTTTGAGGCTAGTGTTGGAGTTTCACCAACTCAAAACCGTCAAGTAACATGCAAAGATTAATGAATGCAATCTTGGCGTGGACAATGAAAGGTCTATCTTTACCGTCCGGGCGTCGGCACATTCGAGTAATGCGAGAAGGGGCAAGGCCCATCTCACGGAGCAAAATATTTCGGGAGTGCGATATACACTCATCTTCCCATGAAGTCCGTTACTAGCGGCACGCAATTGCACCGGCCATGCACTACCACGATGGCCATACAATTCAGTTAGGGGGTCGAATACTGATTTGCGAACAACACACCACGGCGCATTGTTCCTTGACGTGGATATTTTTATCGTCTCGCCCCGATTACTTGTGGGCACACACGTTGAATTTGCGGCCCATATTTTGCTTGCAGAGCTCGTGCATGTGCGGGCTATGCACGCCTCTATGCGTAGCTCGGTACACGTATTGTCGCGACAAGCAGGGGGGCTTCTTGACAATTGCTTCTTAGCATGTTTGCACAATTACACTAGTATCCGCCGAGTGTGGTGCGCCCGGGCGTCCACTGAGCGGAGACACCGAGAATGGCATGTCGTGTGCACTACTGCACTAGGTTTTCTTGCCATGTGCCCGGAAATACAACCAAAGAGCACGGGCTAGGGACCTATTGGGCTTGAGGGGCGGCTGACTTGCAGTGTATGCACCCAAGCGCGCGGATCGCTGGCCTTTGAAGCTTGCGCATCGCCGGGCGTGAAAAATGACGGGGAGCTTTTAAAGTACCCTAGCACAACTTTCTATTTGGTCTGCGGCAAATGGCACGGCATCATGCCAACATGGGGTATGAAATGGGCAACGCCGTGAATAGAAGAAATGTAGAGCGGCGATTGTTGTGCGTTTTGGCAAAGCGAGTGTGCGGGTACCACCTGTCTATGGGTTGCCATCTCCGCGCGATTTCGGCAGAATTGAAACCCTGCAAACTTTAGTTGGTTGTACGAGGGCGTGGATGACATCGGACGGCGCGGATTTGAAGTAGATAGCGGCAGGAAGAAGTTACTAAAGCTTGTAAGTTCTATCTACTTGGGTGGAGGGCTTCCTTTTGCAACTTAGTTTGCTTCAATCCTTCTCAACTACCACATACACGCACCCACCACTATTGTTTGAATACAACCTCCACAAAGCCGGGAATTAACCACTCCCCACCATCCAACGTACACCCACTCACCTACGCACCCCCTACCGCACGGACTAACACGACCTTCCACTTCCGTGCGATCTTGCCCGCGTTTTGACAACCTTTGTTTACACATACGGCTCTTTTTTTCTAAAGGCGGGCTCCGCCCCCCTACGGACCGCAGCTACCCACTCATCTACACACACATCTCTGAAAAATTCTCGTCACCTCTACACCACCAACCCATACCATTAATAGGGCCGGCGGAATTGTAGCCATAGCCCTTGGAATCAAACTAGGCCATATAGTCCTCCTATGAGACAGCGCATGCTCCCTCCGCCTCATCCACAAGTACATAAGTAATCCCCACACCATGCAACAACACCCTCACAGAGAAATACTCTCCTCTACCCTATCAACCCTCCAAACCCGCACCACGGCCGGAATTATTTCACATATTGGAAAAATAGAAGCACACAATAACTATGAGGGCAATGACATAGCAGATCACTTAGCAAACACAGTCGCAGACGGCCAACCCCTGATGCAATATACTTAAGAGGCGCTCACGCATGTCTAGGACAATGGACTTGGTCATTCACTACTCAACCTAACGAGCCCAACCCTCCTAAGACCCTAATCTGCACCAATCTAAAAAGAGATGAACAAAAATATAGTCTCTCTCCAACCATCACTCCCCTCCACCAAACCACCAAACATGGCGATTTCCTCGCCGCAACCAAAAGAAATCGAGCATACTTCACCCACCATTGTCAACACCCCTCCCTAACATCCACTCATTTCACGCACAAAATGGAATTTTTGTGGGGCGTTCACGACACTAAGGCTAGGGATCAGCCATCGATGATTTTTCGATGTTATTGTCATCAAGCAAAAATTGCCATCTGATGGTGCCATCGATATGGACACATGTGCCATTGATGGCAACACGATGACTATTGATGAATATCGGGGATGGCAATGTTTATATTCTTAAATATCGAGGATGACAATAATTTACTCGATAGCAATCGATGGAATGATGATGGGAGTGCTTGTGTTATCGATGGTGTGGTGATGGGTGAGGCTTTACCATTGATGGCTGCATGATAGGTATAGTCGATGAGTGCCATTTATATCGATAATTCCCGATATATATTTCTAAAAAGTCAAATTCAGTAGTTTAGCGCGTATATACCACATGGGATAGTGTCGTTCTAAACGTCAATAATAAATAATGACTGTTGCCGGTACCATTATACTTGTTCCTATAGTGCTTCTTGTAATCATTTTTGCCATTACTGGTTTGTACATGAACCTTCTGTAGTTTCAATTGCACGTAGTGTACTACTATTTCATGCTGTGCCTGTTCCGTCCGAATTATTCTGAAATTATACGTAAGGATTCTTATGCGTGTAATGAAACCACTATAAACAGCCAAGACTCATGTCAATGATTGTTAGATTTCATTGCGTCATTGTCATTTACAAGTGTTGTTATTGATTTATTTGAATGCGTCATACAATACTTCTTTAAGATTTTTTAAAACATGTCATATTTAAATTCATTGTTCTCCAAAAACTTTCTTTCATTTATAGTTGAATTTCAACTACATGTGTTGTGTAGTTTATTTGAATTTTCAGAAGTGCGCATTCTAATTTATTAACTCATATATGTGATTGCTGAAAAAGCGCACGTCTTTGCTGCGTTTCGCGCCACTTCTCTAGTGCTTTACGTACATTTTCTATAATTGACAACTGCGTGTGCGGCTGGGAAACTACACTTGTCACGAATGGGCGTCTGTTCATCGGCTCGTCAATCGTCATCCAGCAAGTTGATCGTACCGTCCGACAGCTAATCACTATTTGATGATTCGGATTCCCGCACACCTGGCGGTATTTTTGTCTGCTCATGCTGCCAACGAGGCAACATGAAATCTTTGATATTATAAAAGCGTCGAGGCATGGATCAATAATTCAATATACATTGATTCAAAGTACTGGGTGATCAAAGGCTACACCCACTCCAGTCACGCAGTCACCGTCTTTTCCTCGGCTCGTGGCATGTACTTAATATGGATAGCGACCGCAAACACCGCAAACACTTCAAAATTTCCGCCGGACGTATTTCCGCGACCATCGCAAAGGTTCGCGCTTTGACTGCCACTAGTACCGCCGCACTGCTTCTCCATCAGGCAGCGATTACTTGTCCAAGTCTCTCCACGACGATAATATTATTTCGGCTATTGACAGTGTTTCTTGTCATCCAACCTTGATGTTGCCCGACGAAGCTCCTAGGTAAATGCATGTGTGAAGTTTTGTTTCGCCTCGCTCCCGTAACCCCGTCCTACAGCGGCACGTCGCGCTGTGTCCCATCGCCGGCCGCTGACCTGCTGAGGTACCCTGCTCCGTCGTAGCGACTTTATCCAAGTGTTGTTTTGTCGTGTCCACGAACCCCTCCGTTAGCTTGCTGTTGTCACTCTGCCCGTTTACCCGTGTATGCAGTAATATACGTTAATGAACGGTCCGGTGGAGTTTGTTTTGCGCCTATCGCCACTTCCTCTCGCCGCTGCAAGTTCCCGTTACTTTGAAGTGGTAGCTCTAGTCTGCTGCTCTCCCATCCCTCCTCGTGCTTGCACGTATCAATTTATATAGTACAATATTCAAACACGTTGTTGTTATGCGCAGGTACGCGTTGCGAGCAGGAAAGAAAGAGCTAGTCGGGGAGTCAAGCAATATAAAGATCGAGCCCGAAGCAAGTGCTTCTAAGGTACGTCCGCAACATGCGTCCCCCCCTACCCCCCGCCCCTGCTTGTGCATTCAAATGTTTCCAGTCGACGCGTTGAAATATCTCCACCTGATAATCCAACGTCCATTCCGAAATGCGCATGCTGAAATGCGAATGTTTTTATTTATTAGGTGTAAACTCGGAAGTTTGGACTTGGACTGTAGCCGTGTAACGAGCACCACAGGTGACTATCGATAGCTAGGTGCCAACAACTTTAATACCCGCTAGTAGTTTTGAACGGTGGGCATCCATTAGGCTCAGTAGTCAGTTGTCGGATTGATTTTCAAATTGGACTCATGACATGGTTATTTGTTTCATGTTCGCTGAGCAGCGGTTTTTGTTCTGTTGGATCGAGACGATTGTTCCCCCCATCTTGTTGATTAATCTGAGGATAGTCTGTGTGATGCTGTGGGTTATGGCATTAAGCAGTATTGCTGTTATGGTGAAATGGTTATCTGTGGTTAAAGTTCGTTATTCCTTATATCCGTCCATGTTGTGACCTTTGCTTGTTAATTTGTGTATGTCTTATCTTCAGGTGACACGAAGCGTGGAGACTCGTGAAGATCAAGAGTGAAGCTGAAGATGCTGAAGACTTTTTTTAGTTTTTAGAAGTCTTTAGAAGTTCTCTAAGTCTTTTGGTTGTTCAGACTGTTTTAGAACGACAACATATGGTCTTTCAGGCACATAGGCACAGAAAAAGATGTTTGTAAAGATCGTTTAGGTACATGGGCAAGAATATAATGTTCATCGAAAACGAAACTGTAATCACATATTTACAAAAAGATCTAACGTTTGTCACTTTTTCCATTTATCTCCCGGTGATAGGACTACACCCCGCTGACTACCTTTTTGCGTCATGCCAACGAGGGCATGGCGCGCTGCCAAAACCCCAATGCGAAATGCTTGAGCACGTTCGCATTGGGAAGAGTGGGGTGTGGGAATTGAGGGTTTGCCACTTTGTATGGGATAGATTGTATGGGATACGTACCACCTACCTCTAGGAGATTGTAGTACTTTGTGGAGCTGCTATATCTGTGCGCACGATTGATTACATTGATGGCAATGTTAAAGATGACGACATCGAACATGCTGATGTTGATGAAGATAGTTAGCGCCGAAGGCAATGTCGATGTCGATAATTATCGCTGATAGCAATAATTCATGTAACCAGAATATCAGCCGGCAATATATTCGCCTTTGCACATCGTTGCCATCAATATATCTCATGTCAGTGCGAGTCCCCATCGGTCATCGACTAGAATAAATATCGCGATGGCAATGATCGGTGTTTGCATTATCACTGCCATTCCACATCGGAAAATTGAACTATCACTCCCATCAACATCGAGAAGCCGACCCATCACTACCATCAACATCGAGAAAATCCGGGTGATCCCTAGCCTTACACGACACCCGCCTCCTCCCTTGAAAACTCTCAAATGGCCAATGTGCGGCCAGTTCATTAGCAACGGCCACATGGCGGGCAATTGCCCCTCAATGTCAAGCCTCCGGCATGACCGCCCCAATAGTGCACTTCAACTCCCACTCACATTACTAGAGCAATCAAACGGGGGGCGATGGGAGACCGTCACCGCCGACTTTGGCAATAAACCTATTAAAACGTTCACAACCGACACATTCAACGAACCACTCCCTCAACTTGGCACAACCCCATTCATCACATTCAAATGACCACTCGTACATTGGACGCAATCAAGACCTCGACCACTCCTCCCTTAACCGGTGCCTGGCAGTTTTGCCAAAGGACTCTGACCCCCCACACGCAAACCTAACTTCATTGGACTTCTTGAACTCCGCCTTGTAGGCCATACCTCCTCCCGACGCAGATATTCCTCTATTCGCAAAATTCAGATAGGAAAATGGAAGTACTACACAAATAATAACCTTAAAGACACCCACCACCTCATACAAAAATACACCCCCCTTGCAAACGCACTCCGCTCACACTGGCAAAGCACATATGTGGACATCGTACTACCAATAGTCATGAGCCGCACCGGTACACCCCACACTCTCACACATACGAGCATCACTACCCTAATCAACCCTAGAACTGATTCACCAGACAATTCCTCCACAACCCCAAAAACCCGCGACACTACCCGCAAAATCTCCCGCCCACAGATACACTACTTCCAATGGCTACCACTTACTCCGCATCTACCGTATCAAATCCATCACCACTTGCAAACAACTACTTCACCGACATTTCCAACCCTATTCACCCAACCAATCGCACACCTAAACCCTACTCTACCAAGAACCTCTAAAGCGGAGTAAATCCGCAACACTTCCGGAGAGGATGGACAAGGAGACCCCCCCGGCTAAATTTGGATACTAAGTCCTAGATGGCATATGCCAAAAGGCCCTTAGACAGCAGCCATAATGTGCACGGTAATTGTTGTAATTCATTTTAATTTTCATTTTGCTTCAATTGGATACCGTACGGCAAAGTAAGGTATTTTTAAGCCTCCCAAGTTTTGATTTTTTTGGCCCCAATGCCGCCAAGGTAAGCATCTTAACGGCACCTGCCATCAATCCAATACGTACCCTCCCATGTTTGCGGATAACATGTAGGAGTCATGAAAACCGCATGTTGTGTCGCCGTTTTCGAGAGTATTCATTAGCCAAAGTGTGGAAAATCCGAATTCCAGGGCGCCCGAACCAAAGATGCGCAAAAGTCGGAGTTGGGCCGCAAACCCCAATACGTCGGATAGTGGCCGTGACGGGCCCCATTTGTCCCCCGCTTCCCCCTTTACTTCCCCGCCAACACAAGTTTCGGTCCGCCGTTTCACCAGGCTAAAATACATTTAAACCTAGAACCCTTACATTATAATCGCCGCCCGCCCTACGCGACAAGCCCTATTTCACTAGTAACGGACTTTGTGGGAAGAGTGTACATGGCAAATAGACTACGTCGCTAGTCTACCAAGGCCGTTACGAGAGCCCTAACGCAAGACACGAGAAGCATGCGAGACCAAAGGAGAGCTAGCTAGGCTATAACTATTTTAGCCTAGTAGTCTATTTGAGGGACGTGGCATGCACAATTCAGAAATCTCTTTCTGGATATATTTCGTTGTTCACTCTAAGGAGAAAACATCTATGATCTCTCCATTTAAAAATTAGAAATTAGAAATTAGTTTTTTTACGAGTACCGATAAATCGACTTTTGTAAGAGGGTGTACCCAATAATGCCATTTAGGATAGGGTTATTAGGGGCTTGCGCCGAAGGTTCTCCTTCTCCATCCCTCTCCGTCGGCAGTAACTACATAATACAAATCATACAAAGACATGCATGGTCTATCGCTACGATAGAAATATGAAAATACTATGTCGGTATCTCCACGATGCGCGGCCCGCTCCCGCCGCTCCAGGGCGCTGATCATTCTAGCTCGTCCGCATGTGCTGGTCGAGTCTAGCATGCCTGACCTAGGCTCTAGTATGACTTCGGTCGTACCGAAGCTTGGGGGGAAGGCAAGCGAAACAAAACCCCCTCGCTTAGGTCGTCGAAGGCCCCAACTTTACTCACGCACACCCTCCTCCAAGATAACAACCACTCCTCACGTCGCGACTCTCCTCTTAGTATAGGCTTTTCCCCTCCTTCGGAACATGGGAGAGAAAGCCAAAGCCGCAACATGTTGCCGTCTATCGCTCCGCTCGTCTCGTCTATCATATCCCGGTCGGTTGCCATGTGTTTCCGGGACATGCTTATCCGTACAATACCGCCCGTACCCTCTCCTTGTGGTTAACACTGCCATGGGACACCATGTACGGGCGCTGTGCTTACGCGATAACTCTAGCACACCGCATGAGACACTCCAGTCGATGATGGTAGCTGACGAGAGGAGATGTTAGATGGGAAAGCCATATCGGGGCTCCGATCTTAAAGGTGCTGTTTAGGGACGTTTTAACCGAAACCCTTTGTACACTTTTTTTCCGGCGGCAGCCCATATAGATACGCTGCCGCCATACCATGCCGTTCCTCTCGCCGCGGCTGTCCTCCTCGCTATTGGTATCGAGCTACACCCCATGGATGGGTATGCTCGACCTCAAGAGCGCTGATCGACGTCGAGCGAGCGCCTTCCCCAAGCAATGCTTCCCGGCTGTCCGCCGCCGGCTCCAACACCCGCGCCCCACCGTTGATCCGCCCGTACCCTTCTCGCCAAAAAATTTTCATGTGCACCGCCCCCGTCTCCTTGTTAGGAGAGTATCTAAGAATGTTCAGTCGCAGAAAACACATCGGACTGCCCGAGCGGGAGATCTTAGTGTTGGAGTACCGATATTGTGATTTCCAAAACCCTCCGTACATAGCTTCTCGACACCTACTAATCACGCGGATCGCAGCAGATGGTACCTCGTTTAGCCCCCTACCGTGCCATGCATGACACGGCTACATGGTTAACAACGCCCACCGCGTGGAGTTAGAGGTAGGTGCATACGCGTCTGCGAGCGCACTACCCCCTCATGGAACCGCCGCCGCTGCGCCGCCGTTGGGCGCCTCTTCATTTTCACTTTCACATGTAGTAGAGACAGCAACAACATTGATTTGTGTTAGTACTTAGCTTTCATTGATCACTTGCCACAATGCTTTCGGAACTTTTGATCTCAACACGCTTTCGTTGTTGCTACGTCCGTTCTTCGGTTCTCGTTTGGCTTGACATGGCACCCGTTGGTCCCGGTACCTACGTGGTGGTCGGAATTTCCAATGCCTGAGAAATCAAACTTGTTTTACAAGGGGAGTCTCGTACTTGTAAAACTTTGTTTCCTGCCCTTATTGTCTTGCCTAAGCAGGAACCTATCGACGCGGCCGTTCTTGAGTTTCTCGAGGAAAACCGCATGAGTGATACCATCGATAATTTGACCATGTTCAATGGTGTTGCTGTTCGCATACCGTTACCCGAGGGCAAATATCATCTTGTCGACGTGTACGCCGCTTCCGTTCATGTGCCGTACGTGACTGCTAATCTCCGTATGCCAACTTAGGTCGAACAAGCTTTAACTTTTCATTGAAATTGAAATTGTTCACATCGAGCCGGCAAAATGGACCGGAGGCCATTTATCGGGCCACTCTACTTAGCCATTCAAGACTTATTAGCAAGTTGGGCCCGGGTCTCTTCGACCAGGTACATTTCTTATCGACACACCTATCTGCAATGTGTGTCGACGTTCCTCGGGAGTTATATAACTGTAAGCAACCGCAGCAATTGTAGTCAGATACACAGCAACAAACACAAACGCAGTAACAGAAAAACAAACCACAAGAGGCACTTGAACACACACACACACACACACACACACACACACACACACACACACACACACACACACCAATATTATGTGAAGCCTCCCGAACAAATTAAACATTACAGACACGTACACATACAGATAGACCATAAAACATAACGAGTGACATACGACCACACATGCACACACACACACACACACACACACACACACACAGCCATACAACCACGAGACCAATTGCGCATACGCATACTTGCGCAACGCTTCTCGCGCGTTCATACACACAAAGACACCAGTAGACACTAAGATACACCGCCACACACAAATATGCACACCAAGACATACAAACACGCACGACAATTTAACACGTCAAAATGTATATATACATACACAGAGTAACAGGAAAGAAGCACACATGCATACACACAAGTAAAAGCTCAAATAAAAATATGCAGTCACAAACGCATGCAGTTCTAGACTAGCAAGCACGACCGCAGCAATCGAGTTTAGCCCGGGTCTCTTCGACCAGGTACACCTATCGACACACCTAGCTTCACTGTGTGTCGACGTTCCTCGGGAGTTAAAAAACTGTAAGCAATCACAGCAATTGCCACAGCACCCCCGCCTAAGCAGTAGCAGCGTAATAATTTTGTAATAAAGTAAAAACAGATCTAAGAAATGAATCCACTTGTAAAGAAATGCAAAACTAAACTGCTGCTCGACCTTCACGATGCACGGCCCGCTCCCACCCAACCGGGGTGCCGACCGGCCAAAGCCGGTCGACGTTCGGAAGGGACGACGGGCCAGACTAATCTAGCTCCCGCGTGATTTCGGTCTTGCCGAAGATAGGAGGGGAAAGGCTGGCAAAAAAAAACATCCTCACGTGGGCGCTCGTCGATCCCGCCGCCGCATCCCGTAAGCCCCGCCTCAAGGTCGTTGCTGCATCTACCGTTTAACTTCTCAGTCGACCGTACAACTCGATGGTTCTTACGTCGTTCCGACTACGATTGTACTCAACGGTTCAACTATGACGCCAATCATTTCTAGCGTTGTTAAATTTACTCATTTGAAGTACGACCTTTCACATTTTGGCTTGCCAGTGGCTACTTTTTCGCGCAGCCGTGTTGTCTCGTAAAATTTTAGATTCACCGAGACACGTCTTTTCCAAGTGAGATGTTTTTTCAGCCTCGTTTTATCCCTTTTGTTTCTAGACATGTGTGGCGGTTGTTAATCCGGGGTTACGTCAATTGGTTGTGTGGTGAGACGCCGACGGATTTACGAGTACTGGTTCCACCCCCATTAACCATATTTTCTGGGCTGAGTGTTTTTTTAACCGAGTGACAGCGTAAATTGGCTATTCAGTCGCTCTTTTAAAGTGGTCGTGATGCTCGCAACCGTGAAGATTGACTTGAGACGCAGCCACAA
Source organism: Tetraselmis chui (assembly GCA_026401115.1). Lineage (NCBI taxonomy): Eukaryota > Viridiplantae > Chlorophyta > Chlorodendrophyceae > Chlorodendrales > Chlorodendraceae > Tetraselmis > Tetraselmis chui. Next base: position 26,908 of record JAPMLY010000872.1, read on the forward strand.
CCTTTTTCAAGGTTGGGGATTAATCCCAACTCGTACAACGCCGCCATGTGGGTTACGTCTCAGTTTTATGGACTCTTGAATAGCTAGTGGCTCAATCGCAAGACGCAATGTCCTTTAACACACTCCTTTGACAACATGGTTTCCGAGATTCGCAAGACATCCATGTTGCCGAACATATGAGACAATGCGATTATAACTTTTTTATTTGACTTATACCCAAGGGTCAATGAGTTAAGCCGACTACATCGAGCAGGTCGACGATTTTATCCGGAGGTCTCAACATCCTCTTGCGGATGATTTCGAGCGTGTTCGGTTCATCAATGGTCTAGTCAATCATCATCTTCAAACCCATCCCAAGTGTCACCATTCGCAACATAAGGGGTACAACATGCCGCTGCTCGAGCTACAAAGTTTTCTGAACGACCTTGTGACCGATTCATTTCATCCGGGCCGTGCGAGGACGGCACCAACACCATATGATAAGCAAGGAGGCAGCCGATCTACGAAGAAGCGTCCATCTCATACTCATGACATTGAAGGAACTAAGAAACTTCGTGGAGAAGGGTCGTGTCGATCGAGATCGTGGACATGGTAATCGCGGAGGAAGGGAAGCTCTAGCCGAGTTGATTTCAGTGCCATTACTAGAGCTCTTACGCCTAAGGAGTTGAAGCGTCATCAAGAGGAAGTCTCTGCTACAAGTGCCACAAGAAGGGACATCGTGTCTATACGTGCTTGGAGCTTAAGCGCAAGGGCATGTCGATACGTCGACCAGGCAGAAATGATAGTGGCATAGCTGCTCTTCGGTTGGGATGGAGCGGATGGCTACGTCTTCTTGCCATCATGAGACATTGATTGCGACCGAAGTGCAAGTCTCTACCCCGACACCTCCATCGACGACATTAGCGACATTAGCAAGGCTGGTAGCGGAATGTCGTCAGCAAAGCAAACAAAGAAAAAGTCGTTAACATGTAACAACTAGACGTTCGATCGATTGGAAGTTGGTTGACTATGTTCTTGAGCCTTTGCACGCACGAATCGACTTAAATCTTGAGGGATGTGCACACGACGAAGGTCCCAACTCGCAAGGTGACTTAACTCTCTGTTCGCCGAGAATTTCATCTTGGAGAGAGACTCGCACGGAGAGAGGGTTTTTTTCAATCCAACATGGGATCTAGGTGAAGGGATTGCTCAACACTTCGGCGCCTTCCGGCGGCCCCGGAGGGGGGTGCACTCGTAGGCCCGTCGGCATCCCCTCGCTTCTCCGTGGTGGGCGCCGGAAACCCAGTACCCGTGCAAGGTTTGGCACGGTAGGGAACTAAGAGGGCCGGCAGTGCAATCCGCGCGATCATCAATTGTCGGGAAAGCCATGTACAAAGGACTTTTTGAAAAAATAACTTATGTGCACTACCCGCGCCAAGATCTCCCGCTCGGGCCGTCCGATATGACATTTCGTGGCGAGATACTGCTAGATATCGTTCTACTTAGGCATGGAACATGTATCACATGAGCGTGTGGTGGCGAGGAGGGTACGGCCGGATCAACAGTGGAACGCGGGTGTTGGAGTTGGCGGCGGACAACCGGGAAGCAGCGCTAGGGTATGGCGCTCGCTCGACGTCGACGAGCCTTGTGACTATCAAGCCTCTTTAGAGGGTGAGACACGACAAGGAGCAAGCAAAAGGATAGCCACATGCGGAGAAGCGGCTCGGTCTTGCGGCGGCGATCCTCAAGATTAGCCGCCGTGCCGGGAAGCCATGTACGGAGAGCTTTTTTGGAAACTAAATAATGTCCGTACCCGGCGTAGAGATTTCTGCCATGCACTACCCCACGGATCTCCCTTAGTTCTCCGAACATAGAACGGAAACGTATGCATGGATACGGGAGGGGTTACCACCCTGCCTGCGAATGATACGTGTGGGCCTATTGCTCTTTCAAGGGACGTGAGGAGGATACGGCCGTATCTACGGCGCCGGATCTAAGGCCAGTTGTGAAGCAACACCAAGGCAGGGCGCTCGCTCGCTACTGATTACATCGCCTAGCGCTAAATCTCCCGGGGGGAGGAGTACGCCTCAGCGGCAAGGGGGATTGTCGCGGCGGAGGGGGCGACAAGATCTCGCGGCGACCATCCTCGGGGTCGGCTGCCGCCGGAATACCCCACACGGAGGGTTTTTGATTGATTTCCGTGCCCCGCGGCCCGTCGGATCCGGCTACGGTGACCTGCCCTCCCACCTTCGCCACCCACAATCGCTAGGCAGACCTAATATTAGAGAATGTTGCCCGTACTCGAAAGAAGGGTGATCGGTGGACGCGCGATCGGAGGGGGGAGGGTACGGGAGCTTGACGGACTGCCAGGCAGGTACCCGGGTGCCATACATGAAATAGCCGGGGAAGCACACATGCGCACAGGCATGAGCGCTAGCTTTTTCCGTCTATCTATCTATATGGGTCCGCCCCACTTGCCCTCGAGGTGACGAGGGACCTCGACACGGAGGAACGTCGCGCGAGGAGGAGCGGCAACGACCTTGGGGCGGGGCTTAAGGGATGCGACGGCGGGGTCGAGAATCGACTACTTGAGGAGGGTTATTTTGCCAGCCTTTCCCCTCCTATCTTCGGCAAGGCCGAAGTCACGCGGGGGCTAGATTAGGTTGGCCCATCGACCATCATGAACGCCGACCGGCTTAGGTCGGTCGGCACCCCGGTTCGGTGGGAGCGGGCCGTGCATTGTGAAAGTCGAGCGTCAGTTTCATTTCGCATTTCTTGACAAATGGATTTATTTTCAGATCTATTTTCTTGATTACAAAATTATTTCTATTGTTACAGCTCAGGGGGGGGGGGGGGACTGTGGCAATTACTGCGGTTGCTTGTAGTTTTTAACCTCCGAAAAGCATCGGCACACATTGCTGATAGGTGTGTAGATATGTGTACATCGTCGAAGACTACCTAGCCCAATCTTTGCTCTTAAGTGTCCTAAATGGCTGAGCATCCAGTCCAGCTTGTTGGTATTTTTTGTAAATTATTTCTCATTTGTGCTCAACCCTTCGAGAGTTGTAGGCGTTGTAGATACGAGTTGATCTGAAGTCTGTGATACGAGTTGAAGTCTGTGATTGATGCAGTAATTTCACGAACATGCGCATAAAATCATGCCGACTCCGCGTTGGTCAAGCATGCCAAGCACCGACAACCGCGCGTCGGAGCTTGGGAGACGCGTGTGCAAAATCCCGGAGCTTGCTCGAATTCGGTGATACTGAGAGACGCCTAGTGGCATTGTGTCAAGAAAACGTTGAGCACTCATACGTATTTATGCTAGAATTATTGGCTTTGAATATATCCACAGCCATCCGACGCCGTCCGACGCATCATCCAATATATCCGATGACGAGGCGTTGGATGGCGTCGGATATGGTGGTGATCCGTCAAGGAGGCGAGCGTAGACATGGTTGAGAGCGAGAAAATAAGGGGAACATATGTTTGTGCTTTGATGTCGTCCAACGTCCAACCAATAATCGCACAATTCGTTTTGAATATCGAAGGCAACAATATAAATGACAAAAATGATAATAGTCGCTACAATAGGTATGATGAAAGATGTCTGAAGAGCCAAGCTCAACGACATGAGTGATGCGTTTTGAAGTGCGTGCTTCACTAATTAATGGGCAGTCGTAGTAAGTAAAAGTGCATGAGGAGACCTATTAGAGTTTGGTCGAAGATTCATGTGCACCGAGGGTGTCTTTTTGCTTGCTTGTTTACATTCTTTGTCGTGTGCTCCAGTGGAAATGCTTGCCCACAGACATACAAAGTGGCGTGCAACCGAACAAAGATGCAAAAGCAACTTCGTCGGAGCACGCCAACCGTCGCGATACAAGGGTAGTTGTTACATGTGCAAAGCGCGTGCGCGGGCGCTTTTGGAGAGCTTCCACCACTGTCATCAAGTTCGTGTTTGTCGGGACCATTTGTGTTTCTATCAAACGATCGTTTATACCTCGTCGACGACCACGCAAGTTCACCTTCGTTGCGCGCGCGAATCGGGGTTTTAATGAGGTTGTTAACTCAACCCTTGGCCATGTGAGAGAAGAAAATGGAAAATCTACCATCAAATCGTTAAGAATTTTTGTGAAGGTCCACATTCCAATTCGTACTTGGCCTTCGTTCGTAGAATCCCGTTGATAGAGCGCTCACGCAATGATATAGTGCAGAATAAAGTACTCTATGCGACGGCCGCTCGGAATAGTCGTGGATCAATGGGTGCACTCCCACAAACTCCGAGGGCCTTGCTCATACTCCACAACTGAAATAGATGAATGCTCGGCTCGAATGTGCCCGAGCACAGAATTTTCTTCAATACTCCCACTAGATAAATCTTGGCTCGAAGCACAGTCCGTTCCCTTGGACTTTGTGGTCGGGCAAGAATTTAACGCATGGCCATGGAACTGCGCGGCAGCTCAAACGGCGGATGATATCCCGGGCAAACCCCAAACACAAAGGGTAAAAGACCGACAAGACAGGAGGCATACATCCATACACCGAGTACCCGTGAAGTAAATCTGTCATCTTAGTTGGTTGTGTTGCTGGGGGGCAGCGCAAAATGGAATGAGGGATAATTAGTGAAGCATCATGCTTAAAAAAATACCGCCCTCACATGTAGCATGCAGCCTCGAGGGGGGTTGTTCCTTTGTTTTTGTGGTTCAAATGGGAATAATGCTAGCCCACGGACTCACGAGGTGGCGTGCAGACCGGCATAGGTGCAGAGGCCAATTCGTCCGAGCACGACAACTGTCGCGATAAAAGGGAAGCTCTAACAAACTTAGAGCTCGTCTATGGTGAGCGCCTTCGGCGGGTGCGCTTTGAGTTTGGCGGCGCGTTTGATGTCGCGCGCCTTGGGCGCCTGCCACTCGGGCTCGGGGCGAAAGGGTACCGACGCCTGCCCCTTGACAAACACCTTGACAATGTTGCGGTTGTCGCCAGTGAAAATAAACTTGGATAAGTTCTCCTCGATGCTGCTGTGCTTGGTAACGTCCAAAATGTCCATGTCCATCTCGCTGTCCAAGGGCGAGGTGACGTCGCCGTAGGGGTCCACCAGGATGGCGTCAAACTCGTAGCCCACTTCAAAGCGACCGACCTTGCCAGTTAGCTTCAGGGCAGCTGCGCCACCGATGGTGGCCATATACAGCGTGTTCTTGTAGTTCAGCGGTTTCCATGCGGGGTCACCACGGTGCTGGAAAGACAGCGACTTGGACGCCACAATCGCGGTCTTCATCACCTCCATCATACTCACTGCGTAGCCGCCGCTCACATCAGTGCCGAGGCCAATCCGTGTGAAGCCCTTGGAGCTGTACCAGCTGATGGGCGCGATGCCGCTGCCGAGCTGGTAGTTGGAGCAAGGGCAGTGGGAGCAGGTGGCACCAGAGGCCATCACCTGCGCCAGCTGGGTTTCGTTCAAGTACACGCAGTGCGCGGCCACCGTCCGATTGGTGAGCAGCCCCGCGTCGAGGTACACCTGCGGGTAAGTCTTCTTAAAGCGCTCCTCCACCGCCGCCACCTCGTCCAGGTTCTCGCTCATGTGGGTCTGGATGAGCAAGTTGCGCTCCATGGCCAGCTTGCCCAGCTTGTTGAGCATCGCCTGGCTGCACGACAGCGCGAAACGGGGCGTTATGACGGGCGCCACGAGTCCACTTTTGACGCACTCCAGTTTGGCCATCTCGTCCAGAAATCGCTCCGTCTCCGCAAACCCCTTCTCGAGCGTTTCGTAGACGTGGAACTCGTCGCCGCGGCCGTCATCTTTGTCCATGTTGACCTTGCCCACGAAGCAACGCTGCCCGTAATGGCCACACAGCTCCGCGAGGCGGAGGGTGGAGTTGGTGTCGGATGTGGCGTAGATCATGGCGCTGGTGATCCCCATGCTGAGGTAGTGCTGAATGGCGCGCGTGTAGGCAATGTCCACAAACGCATCATACCTGCGCATTCAACAAGCATGACAGTGTCCTGCCATTCAGATGGAGATCAGAGGGCACCAGCCGTCAGCTGCTTGCTTAATTCCTGAACCAGACAGAGCATGTCTACTTATTGCTACCCATTCATCAACTTCTAAGCGACACCCACAAAAATGTAAAAGCCATGCATAACACAACAAACCCTACAACAGACCTCTTCCACCTCAGCCTCAGCTTTTCCATCGACGCGCTAAAGGCGAAGGCGGAGGTGGAGTGGGCGAAGGATGTGAGGGGGGTTGGCGGGGGGAAGGATTACGGCGGTGGGTCGCCACTCACGTGGGTTGATCCATTTGGCCGGCGTTGATGAAGTAGTCCTCGAGCGCGTAGGTGTACTTCTCCAGCCAAGGCAGTAGTGGCAGGTCAGTTCCGAGGCCGCGGTTCCACAGTTGCGAGTAGTGAACGTGTGTGTCGACGAAGCCGGGGAGCCAAAAGCGGAAACCCTCAACATGCCTTTCCAAGTCGGCGGCCGACAGCCCATGCTCCGCGCGCAGGGCCTCCAGCACGCCCGGCTGCTTGGCGTCCAGCACGCTGGCGATAAGGCCATCTTTCACCAGAATTACATGGTCGACCAGTATCTCGGTATCGTTGAAGTCGACGTTGTGCACGAAGTCGCCGCGGAATATCTTCACCTTGGACGTGCCTGTGCGCACCTCGGTGAAGTCGGCGTGCCTCGTCGCTGGCTTGTCGGCGGAGCTGCTACTCGGCTGCTTGCTGGGGCTCGACAGGCCACCGCGCGTAGCACCAGACCACCGCGGAAACGCAGCCAAACAGCTGGTGCACAAACCCAAAAGCAGTAGCAGCGTCAAGGTGACGCCAGGTCTAGCGGAAAGGCGGCGCGACTGAGGATACATCGTCAGTGGCGGTGTCATTGCCAATTGTCTGTGAAACTCGACCAATCGCCGTCGTGGGTGTGTTCGACGGGATAGTCCCCGGCGGTCCGACCGCGTCGGTCGATGAGTTACTGCAGCTTCTCGTTGCGTGTATTCGTTCAGTGGATGCACTCAGAGGTGTTACTGACGAAGGGTGGGTGGTGGAAGTGGGTGCTGATAGGTCGGCCGACCCTGGAGCCGCTCACATCAAAGTGGGTTGATAGGTTGTTCGCACGTGGGGCACGTGACAGCTTCGGTGGACCAATGCGTACAGGTGGGAGTATTTCATCGGGTAAATAAACTACTAATCGTCCTGTATCATCGATCCCAAAGTACAGCTCGTACATGCCGATCGATGACGAGAGGCATCAGAGAGGGGCGCAATCACGGTACGTTTCCATCATTTCTCACCAACGTCCTCTGCAATGCTACCTCGTACCTGATGGTACGACTTTGTATGTTGCAGCAAATCCCCTGTAAACTCTGATAAGTAATGAAAATTTCTTACAAGAAAAGGAGTGGAGACCACGAAGCAAAAAGGAGAACGGGGGGGAAACCTAAGCCCGAGGAACAGGAAGGCATGCCATAGCATCCGCACTGCCCTCCTGCATAGCGTCGCGAAGATGGGAACCCAGAGTACCATGTAGAGTAGCAGAAAGACGTTGCATGGATTCTCGCCGCTCACCGTCTCCCCAAAACGCCGAAAAGGATGAACTTTGACAATAAAATCACCAATAAAAAATTTAAATTAAAAAAATCATCAGTATATATTTTTTAAATTGGTACATTGACCACAGTACTAAGTTACAGTACATAGTAGATATAAAGCAAGTCGTCACCCTGCCATCCTAATAATACGGGTACTGTATTCAGTTTCTGCGCGCCCCGCCGTCTGATGTACCCGTATGCATTGGCAGCACCAGATGGTGGCTGTTTTTTTTTTTTTTTTTTTTTTTTGCGCCCCCGGGATATGGGACTGGCAGGGAACCCGCACCGGCACCCTCTACAGGCGGCGTTTTGCAAGCATGACTGAGAGCAGAAGTTCGAAACAAACCTCAACTCAACATCGATCATACTCCCGGGTAGGCGACGCTCGTGTGAGTGCATTAAGTACCATTGTACGAGAACCGTACCGTACTGCGCTAACCCCACACGAGGCCAGTGTTGGAGTTTCACCAACTAAAACCTTCCAGTGACATGCAAACAAACATGAATGCATTCCCGGCACTGACCAAGAAAGGTCTGCCCTACCCGTCCGGGCGTCGACCCATTCGAGAAATGCGAGAAGGACCAAGGCCCATCTCACGGAGCAAAACATTTCGGGAGTGCGATACATGAACTACAAAGAAAGCAATATGAGGGAGGGCTTGGCGCCATAACTCGAAAAACCTCCCATTTCCTGTAAAATGGGTGGCGCCATGAAGGGAAGGGGGGACACCGCCTAAAAGTAAGGCATTTATATCTTCGGGGGATGTAGCGAAACGACGCACAAAACCATTAAAATCTGGGGCTAGCGCCCCAAAATTACGACGGTGGCATTCCCAACGTGGGCATTCAAGCAAAATATGTTCTATAGATTCAATAACATCCCCGCCGCATGCAGGACAATGATGGAGAAAACGTTCAGGCATGGCATGAATGCGGGCAAGACGACGGGCTGTGGGAAATACACGCGTACGCATTTGAATCATAATGTGTAACCCTGCAACGGCCCCCGCGGGAATGCCCGTGCCGTATTGTGGCAATGGGTTCCCAACATATGAGGCCTGGGAATAAATACTCCACGTATTAGTACATGCCGACGATGATGTCTCGAATCGACCCCATACCGCTGCTTTAACAAGGTGAGAGGCCACGCGTGGTTGCAAAGACCTCCAAGCGGGTGGGACGCGTACGTTTGGGGCTAATTCCGCGCTTGCCCTAGCAAAACGATCCAGCCACCGCACGGTCCCAGACGTCCAAGTATTTGGGCGCGAACGACTAGGTTGGCGCACTAGATCGCTTATGCATGTATTTAGGGTGGGCGCTTTAAGGAACGCCCTAGTCCTAGCCGCTGCTGCCATTGCTTCTATGGGGGCTATTCCTAGCTCCCGTAGTAGTGGCGCTGTGGCCACCCCAGGGGCCTTTGCACCCACCCCAACTAGGCGCCTCAAACATTGATTTAATATAGTTTGTAATCTATTGACGCCGCTAGTCGAATCCATCCCCCATACTTCACACCCGTAAGTAAGGACCGGCAATATGCAGGTCTTAAGCACCGAGGTGCGTACATTAATGGGGATATCCCGCCCTCCTAACACCGAGTCGAGCGCTTCAACGGCGCGCCTACTTTTGTTTACCCTATCGCCCACGATATTTCGCATACTTAAATCCGAATTTATCAACGCGCCTAAATATCTATACTCAGATACAACCGGTACCCGTTCCCCCCCTAGCTGCCAACGGTCGGCTTGTTCGCGTAGTGCGACTACATCGGAGTGGCGGCCTAGCGCCATTACCCCGCATTTTTTTACACCGAATCCCATATAGTGATCCTCCGCCCATTGGGAAAAGTGGGCGAACATGGCATGCAAGTTATCGAGCGATGGCGCAAGGCCCACGGTGTCGTCGGCGAATAATTGGCCCGGCACCCTTAACGGTTGCCTAGAGTCAAGCATGTCAACGCATCCTGGCACCTCGCACCCCAATCCTTCTATCCCGTCAAATATATCATTAATAAATATATTAAAGAGGATTGGGGATGCTGGGCACCCTTGTCGCAGTCCGCGCTCTATTGGGATGGGGTCGGATAATATGCCCGGGGCCTCTCCCGTTTTTACTTGGACCGTGCTATCCCTATATAGAGTTTTAAGGAAGGATAGCATATGTCCCGTAATCCCATTAGCCTCTAGTTTAGAAAATAGAAGTTCATGAGGGATAGTATCGTATGCTTTCCGTAAATCTATAAACCCCGCATACGTGGGTAGCCCTAACGCCTGGCGGCGGCCTGCGATATCAAATATGCTCGCGACTTGCAAGGGGCACTCTTCCCCTGGCATAAATCCCCCTTGCCACCGGCGGATTATTTTATTCGTTTGGCATACATCTTGAAGACGTTGGGTTACGACCGTCATTAGTAGTTTAATAAGAGCCCCCATAATGGAAATGCCCCTATAATTATCCATGACGGTCACGTCCCCTTTTTTTAGTATTGACACGACCGCGGAGCTACACCATTGTTTAGGGACATATTTAGTTGTCCATATCTTATTCATCAACTCCAATAGGGATTTGCCAAAAGGGCTATCCGGGGCGTATATCGCCAGTTTTAAGGTCTCCGCGGTTATGCCATCCACCCCTGACGCTTTATTATTATTTAATCTTTTAAGGGCCTTGCAAAGTTCCCCTCCACCAATGGGTCCATTAATCCCATCTAGCGCAGGGGAGGGGGGCCGGCCCCCTCGGCGTCGTTCCCATGCCTCGCGGTAGATGGTAGCCCTACACGCAGCAGGGTGAGGGTCGCGCAAAAGCTCCCGATAGTGCCGCGTCCAGCACGCGTTAATTTCACTCGGTTCGGTATGAAGTACTCCCGACGTCGGATCATGCACTGGTTGTTCCGCGTGGTTGCTTTGCGTAGGATGACCCTTGGCAATAGAGCGGGCCCATTTCCAAAAACCCCGCCTACCACCACCTTGTCTAAAGTCGTTAATGGCCTTGTCTATGGCTCTAGCCTTTTGGCGGCGGCGGTTAGTTCGGACCATGTTTTTAACCCGGAAGCGCGCAGCGATATACCTATCCAATGCTACGGATTGGTAAGGGCCGCGGGCCTCTTGGAACAAGGCCAAAAAAGCATGCCGACGACGAGCGATAGCCCCTAGGATAGAACGTTGTAGCGGAGGCCCGAGGCCTTTACGCCTAGTGCGTGAAACCGCCCCTACCCTACGGGCTGTAGACCATACGGCTTGGACAAAACCATCGGCGTCGGCGTCGATGGAGTCGGGTTCCCGTGACATGGCCCCCTCCATAGGCTCGTCATTAGGAGGGGCTAGTACCGCGAAGGGGTTAGCGGTGACGAAGTCGCGGAACGGTGTCGGCCACTTAGAAGGAGGATCTCCCCGAGCCGGCTTCGGGATTGACCGGACGGAGAGGCGTTCAAGCAAGAGAGGGGGGTGGGGATGTTCAAACGAATCACCCACAAGGCGAGGGACGGAAGCGAAGACAGGGAAGTGGTCGGAGGTGTCCCATGAATAGTCGACAAAGACAGAGTGTGGGAAGGAAAGGGAAGGGCCCATGACGGGGGGCCATGCCACGAAATGATCGATCACCCGGCAGCTGCCCCTCCGGCATGTACCACGCACGCGCGCCGAAGCGTCTCGCGGCCAAACTGTTTTCGCATCTGGTACACACCGCCAACGCCGTAACAAAGCATCTAACTGTGCTTCATCGAGGTTCCAATCCCCCCCGACGACGATGGTATCTCTAGGGAATTTTTCACGAAGCTGCGCTAGCTCCTCGCGCAAGCGGCAGCGGTACGGTTCCCCTTGCGATCCGGTAGGGAGATAGACCGAGATAAATATAATGCTCGCGGAGTCGTTGCTACCGTCTCCGCCCACGCGGACACAAGTCCAACACGGGTGGGGCGTGCCGATGACCCTAGTATGTAGCGACGACCGGACCAAAACACAACATCCACGCTCCGAGGCAACGCGGTCACCGAACGAATAATAATCGGAATATCCTGTAAACCGTCCCCGCGCATCGGTGGCCCTAACTAAAGTTTCTTGAAGGAGAAGAATGTCTAAAGCCCCGGCCACGAGCATTGCATTAATCTCCTCTATTTTCGACGAAAGCCCGTTCACGTTAAGGGTTGCTATACGAAGGTGGGCGGATGGGCACGGGGGGCGAGCATGCAAGGTGGGCGGGGGGGGTGGGTCTAGGTTAGCTGGAGCGGTGTGGGTTGGAGCGGACGGGGCAGGGCGATGCGGGCGGGCGGCATGGCGGTCCCAATACGGGCGATGCGCCCGCAAGTACCATCCCCAGCGGCCCGCAAAACGTTGCATGCGTTCACGTACGTGTACCCCCTGACCGGGAGAGTAGTATACATCAAAGCGCACCCCGCCGTCCGGTTGCATCACGCGAGCGATTTTCGTAACGGCCGAAGGCCGCGCATTGAACGCTCGGGTCACGCGGTCCCAGAAAGCAGGCAGCGGTGAGGGGTCCCCCCAGCAACACACACGACGGTGAGACGCCCCGGCGTCCCCGGCTAGGTGCCCGGCCGTCCCTAAGTATGCCCTTGTCTCTATGACGGATCTAGCTAGTCGCGCTTGGCTACCCATTGTGGGGCCAATCCTATTTAGACTCGAGCTAGGTTATCCCAGGTGGGAAGACACGGTAATACGTCGGGGGTGCTCTAATCATCCCTTGGTGGCTGTTAGTGCCTAAATGGTAGGCACTTGTGTGAATCGCACGTGGACCTAGCTTTAAATATTGTAAAATGTGCGGAATTATGGAACGAGTATATCACTACAGGAGTATCTGGATCACACTACGGTACCGGTACTTGTACTTTGATTTGTATATTATTATTATCAAATGTAACGCCCGGTAGTACAGGTATTATTGGAAGGAGTAGAAACGATGGGAAAATATCAGACAAATAAATAAAAGAAAATGAAAAAAATGAAAGATAAAAAAAAATGAAATGAAAGACTACTACCCCTTCGCCATGGAGGATGGGGGCCGGTTGGCGCCGATGGCGGCTGAGTTGGTCGATCGCTTGGCTATTTTGGTGGCTGTACGTCGCTTCCCTGGCATGGGGGCCGCTGACTCTCGTTCCTTGCGCTCTTACAGTTATGTCCGTATGCAGCATTTTGTTCGTCGATCTACTTCTCTTCCGTTTCGGCGTTTTTTGGGGGATGTGCGACGAGAATTCATGCAACGTCTTTCTGCTGCTCTTCATGGCACTCTGGGTTCTTATCTCCGCGACGCTTTTCAGGAAGGCAGTGCTGATGCTGTGGCATGCCTTCCTGTTCCTCGGGCTTAGGTTTTTTCTTCCTTTCTTTCTTTTTCTTGCTTGGTGGCCTCCACTGCTTTTTCTTGTAAGAAATTTTTTGTTATAAAAAAAAAAATGAAAGATGAGTGTTTTGCTATAATTTGTATACGAATACGAGTACGGGTAATGTTGAGGTGATATAATAATATATAAGGTATAATACTATATTGATACAGAATATATCTTATAAAATGAAAGAAACAGTAGTTACTCTGTTATCGTGACCGTACAGGACGCGATGATAAAACAAGATATAAGTGCAGGTACAGGTACAGTCAACGGACGGGCGGGTGATGCCTGGTGGTCGCGGTCCTCCGCGGACTCGCTCGATGCTGCAGGCGCTCAGCAGTCCGTCGCCGCCGTAGGTTTGCTCAGCGCTGCGGATGTCCGTCCGTCCGTCCGTCCAGGCCAAGTGTCGGTAGTCTCAGTCCGACGGCGCCGGGGGGGCGGGGGGGGGGGGAGGGGCGGGGGGAAAAGCAACCGTCAAGCACTCCTCAAAGCGACGCGGGCCACGCGGGATCCTCGTGTATACTCCGTTGTTGACCGCGAGAAAGCCCCCCCTCAAGTTGCGCGGCGAGTCCCGAAGGAGGTCCGCTTGATGCGAGTTGGGTGGCTGGTGGGCGGAAGGGCTGGCGGGCGGAATGGACTTGCGCTGTGGCGGAATTGGCTGTCTCAGTGGCGTTTGTTAGTACTTTAGTAGTACTTCTGTGCCGGTTACGGTGTTAAGTGACGGTAGGAAGGAAGTGTATGGTGGCTGTTGTCGGTCAGCTCGCAGCGATATCACTGCGGCCTCACCTCAGCCTGATGCCGACAGCGCGGTCGCAACGTCAAAGCCCCCGCCGACTGCCGTGTTCAAAGCACGAAGAATTTGTCATTTGATCTCGCATGCATATTGGGCGGGAAAATAGTATGACAGTAGCCCGTTCGCTCCTCCAGTAGAGCGCCGTCGCCGGTGCTAGCTCCGGTCGCGATGCGCTCGACGGAACAGCGTCGTTTGTCGAGTCAACCCATTCCCGCGCCACACTCCGTTCTAATAAAACGAGGCCAGGCGCTGGCAACCGTCGCTCGTGACTCCGAGGTGCGCGCATACCCCTCGAGTGTCGATTCCCGAGCAGGCAAACTATCCTCGTGGAATACCATGCGATGCTACGCGAAGCACTCCAGAAAGCGCTCCGGGTGAGAGTGACACGGTTCATACTCAGGCGGGGCCGCGTGTGCACTGCAGGCAGAGAATCTGCTATGGAGCCTGTACCACGACCAGCTCACTCCTTCTCAGCAGAACCTCAGTGTTGGCCAAAATCACACGGCCAGGGAACGTCATCAACACCTTCATTACGAAAGCACAAAGAGGTATACTCCCCCCCTCCACACACACACACACACGCACACACACATACATATAAATATACACACATACATACACAAGCACACTCACACGCGCGCGCGCACATAACTTCTCACTTTACATACACGCACAAAAAATTGAAGCCTTTGTTACATATCTTGTAAAAGCATTCCTCGAGCAACTGTTCGTTTCTTCGGTTGAAATTCCTGGATGCTGTTCTTCGACACATATCTACCCATTCATATAATGTATTTGGGGTTACCACACCCTGAATTTGTGAATGTTGAAGTAGCGATAGGTCAAGGGGAGTGCAGGAGAGCACTGCACCAGGTGCTCGTATTGGCAAACAGAGGAGGCGTGCACGGGGTAGTTTGCTGTCATGGTGGAAGCGATCAATCCTTGGAACTGGCATTCAGGGCAATGTATGCATTCCATCATTACCATGCCCTGTTTGCTGAAATTCCAGCTCGTGTGATAGCAGAGACATGTTTCATCACCTAGCGGGCTCCTCCATCGCAGTAGCCACACAAACGTCGCCTATCCGCCTTCAATCGCCTTACCTGGTCGGCGTCGGCAGCACCGCATTCCACCCTCCGGGCAGCCACGATGGGCAGCCGCCGGCGCAGCTCCAGCAGACCGGCAGCACTAAGCAGAGCAGCCCCGCCCGGCCACTGCCGTCGCCGGATCGCGTAGCCTTGGGTGAGCTTAGCCCAGGTGGTAACCCCCAGCTGACATTTCCACAGCCTAGAGCGCTCACAAAGGATGAGCCGCTCTCACATATTCGCACGGATGAGGCATTTCCAACGGGCAGCATGGACGATGAGAGGCGGGAGGAAAGCGGGGATGGCTGCCAGTCGCCAGGAGCACTGTCTGTGGAGGGAGATATCACTTCTCACGTGGTGACGTGGTGTGGCGATCATCTGGCTAGCTGCATCCCTACAGAGGCCGAATTCTTGAAGCAACAGAGGTGGGGAAGCAGAATTGGTGTGTTCATCTGCTTTGCGTGCGCGCGCGCGCGCGTGTCCGTGCGTGTGTGTGTGCGTGTGTGTGTGTTCATCTGTGGCTGCTTGTAGACTTTTGGTTGCTCTCTCGTCATGTGCACGCGGGAGAAGGGGGGTGGATCTTATATGCCCAGCTTCCGTACTTTCAGGATGGCAGCAGAGGGTGTGGCATCCGCGTGTTTCCTCTTGGCTGAGTGCCACCGCTCCGGCCACTTCCTGCCCTGTGACCCAGCAGCGTCCGTTGGCCTATATCGTAAGGCACGTTGGCCTGAGCGGCCCATTCACCGTGGTTGCGTTGTCTTGTACGTCTTTGGTTGACTTGCATCAATTTCGGTGTCTGCGGCAGCATGTATGTTCTGAAATTGCATGTCTTGTTAAAAGGCCGCTTCTGACGTTGACAGGTTTCTTTCTTTAATTATAGGCATTGTTTTAAGTTAACCTATCACTGCAATCATTATCGGCTATACTTACGACCATGAAGCACGGGTGCGGAGAGACGACTCGCTGGCCCAAACTTTAGACGCCTGTCTGGATAGTCCTGTTCTTCAGGCTTGCCATCACGTCACCACTGGTGTGTTTTCATCCTTGAGCGCTCTATTGTTTCTAAGCTCCCCCTTCTCTCGTGTACCCGCTCGTCAAAACGATGCCCTGGTCGCCGATACTATATTAAAAGATCAGCACCCAAAGGGAGAACACCCTACCCGTATACCTGTACCCAGGTGTTTTAGGAGTGATATCGCAGAAGCCGATTCGTTAGAACTGTGCACAGTGCAGGCTACCGAGAAATTTAAGAACTGTATGTGCAGCCTGCGCTTTGGAGCTTTATTTGTTACCTCTACTTTTTTTATAGAGGTGCTGTACTTCTAGAAGAATAATGGAATTCCAATGGCAGCACCTCTGAACAGGTAAGCGTCCGGCAGCGGCCGCTTCACTTCACCATTATGGAAAAATTTTAATAAAAAAACGCTGTGATTACCGTGTTTGTAGAAGCAGCCTGAAGATTCGAAGGATCCCTGTGTTTGGTAACGTTGTCGCAGGCTGGCAAGAAGGGCAATCCGGACGCACTGTTCGCCGTCGGTGGGCTTTACGAGAGTGGCGAATTCGCTGAGCATGGGATTCCCAAGAACACGCATAAAGCGCTAAAGTACTTTCGGCTCGCGGCCGCGATGGGTCATGGCGACGCGGCCGCCCGGCTGCGGGCGTATGGGGTGCGGTTGAGTCGTCGAGGCAGCAAGCAGTCCGGATCATCGGAGGTGGCCAGCTCGACGCGTTCCTACACTCGACAGCCCTCGGCCTCAACCTATTCCCCTTTATCCGCCAGCCCGGAGCGCAGCCCGGGTCATTCGGAAGGTTTGCCGTCCCTGTCGGGGTTCAGTCTGGGTCGACAGTCCTCCACCCTCAGCGCCCGCAGCCGAAAGCCCAACCCAGTTTCACCCTACAAGTTGGGACGCCGGATCAGTCGAGCCGCCCGCACGGTCATATCGAAGGCGAAAAGGGTCGCAGCACGTATCGGCCAGGTACTGATGCCTGTACTCGAGCTATCTCAGTCGGTCGGAAGATTGGCGGAATGCGTTGCCTGTCATGTCCGGCGCAAGGACTTTGATCGTCGAGCTGTGGCAAAACAACCCAGGGAATACCTTTTGTATCTATAATGCACTCGGCAATCTTTATCAGCATCCCTTCTTGTGCAAAAACTAACTGCTGCGTGTGTTTGTGTGTTCGTCACCGCAGCGCTCCCTTTCAGGAAAAGCTGCTTCCGCCCCTGTAAGTCCGACACGGGTCATTCCACAAAGCATAAGCGCAAGCTTGCGGAAAACAGCTTCGTTCAACAGCCAGGCCTAACCGAGACAGCTGTAAACATGACTGCAGGACTCGTCGACGCAAAAGCCCCTGAGCACATTCAAACCTCCCCTGTATGTACTCGGGAGATAATTCTATCAGATAATTGTCTGAATTATTTATTGTGTTTCCACGCAATGCGGTGTAAATTGGTCTCATCTCCCATAATATGCATTATTCGTGGTCATGAAAAAGACCACGAGTCACGAAAAACACGAGTCACGCGCCAATGCAAAATTTGGCGAGATCTCGCGGTTCTCGATTTACACTGGATAATATACCCCACTCCAGTTATGTAGCATCCGAAGTACGTTTAATCTATAAATCAATATTGGCCACAATGTGTGCATTCTAACTGTGGCGTGCGCTTGTTGTTGTGCTGAGGTACTTAGCTGTGCATGTCGAGTCCTCACGAGTGAGAGATTACAAACCAATAATAGTATAATTTTTGTAGATGTTGTGCTTTCCTGTTAGGAACATGTCATAATCTCCTGTCAATTTTTCACACCTCTTATTCCTCTGTGCTTTTGATTGTTTGCATGTCCGTCAGCTCAGCAGCTTTAGATTCTGAAATTAGCGGATTTATTATAATCATCAGCATACCTACATCCCGTGCCGTAGGAGAAACTCTGTCACAACCTGGATTGTTAGAACTTCTAGGCCCACGCGCGGCCAGCCCTCATGGGGAGGGGCGGGAGGTTGGCAGTCGCGATGCATCCGTGGTGCTTCAATGTCGTTGCCTCCTCGCATTGTGGTCTCACCGCGCTTCTGTGGGGATAATATTTGTAATTGCGCGTGAGGTTTTAGGATTCCTTACTCACCGTAGCTCCACCTCACGCTAAGTGTGTTTATTATTTTTAGATGAGTATGAATTATTGTGCTACAATAATATAATAAATTAGGTTTCCCCCCTTTTTTTTTCTTTTTGCTTGGTGGCCTCCACTGCTTTTTTTGTAAGAAATTATAATTATTGTGGTACTGAACGAACGGAAAGTATTATTGCGGCAGGACGAGCTTAGGTACGGTAGCTTGCTTTCCTTTTGCCGTGCTTTGGATTCCCTGGTCCTCTTGTCACTCTAGTGGAATCTATATTTTTACAAGAAAAAGCTGTGGAGGCCACCAAGCAAAAAGATGAAGAGGGGAAAACCTAAGCCCGAGGAACAGGAAGGCAAGCCACCGCGTCAGCACTGCCCTCCTGAAAAGCGTCGCGGAGATGGGAAGTCCTCTTGTCACTCTTGCCCTTTTGTTTCCCCTCCCACTTTCCCTGTAATTGGTTACAAGAAGAACAAGATGAGCACGGACAGGGAAAGTGGGAGGGGAAACAAAAGGGCAAGGGCACTCCCACTTTCCCTGTCCGTGCTCATCTTGTTCCTCTTGTAACTACAGTTTACGAGCTTCGGTACGGGTACCTGCACATTATAGATACCAATAATATAATATACCTTAACAATTATATTAATAATGTCTAATTTCTTGCAAGAAAAAGCAGTGGAGGCCACCAAGCAAAAAGAAGAAAAGAGGGGGGGGGAACCTAATATGTTATATTAATAATGACGGTTACAAGTGCTCGCACGAACACCAACGTTCCTCGTATAGGTGCTCGCCTTCCACTCTCTGGCAGCCTTGCATTGGGAGCTCAACAAGGCAAACTTGATGCGGACCTCCGCACTTCCGCTTTGCTTGGCACGCCTTCGGTTTAGTCGGCCCATGACTATTATCCCTTCGCCATGGAGAATGGGGGCCGGTTGGCGCCGATGGCGGCTGAGTTGGTCGATCGCTTGGCTATTTTGGTGGCTGTTCGTCGCTTCCTTGGCATAGGGGCCGCTGACTCTCGTTCCTTGCGCTCTTACAGTTATGTCCGTATGCAACATTTTGTTCGTCGATCTACTTCTCTTCCGTTTCGGCGTTTTTGGGGGGATGTGCGACGAGAATTCATGCAACGTCTTTCTGCTGCTCTCCATGGCACTCTGGGTTCTTATCTCCGCGACGCTTTTCAGGAGGGCAGTGCTGGTGCTGTGGCATGCCTTCCTGTTCCTCGGGCTTAGATTTTTTTTTCCTCCTTTCTTCTTTTTTGCTTGGTGGCCTCCACTGCTTTTTCTTGTAAGAAATTTTATATTAATAATATTGTTTATTTGTACGTTTACATAAATAATAATATTATTTATTTTCATACGGGTTACTCCGTTTTGATCGGCCGGCGGCGGCGCGCCGTCGAGGCTACTCGGCGCCAAGAAACAATCGCCGTCGACACCAACACCGCCTCGACGACGGGGATGGCTCTAATCGCGCGCTTGCTTTCAGTCCCCATTGAAATACGGGCAACACACCGACTCGCTCACTGTCGAGGCGTTTCGTTCAAGTGATTGAAAGTGGGACTTGGCGAGACGACCACAAAGGTACAGGAGCGGTCGAGCTTTCGACAAAAGTATTTGTAGCTCCGTGTGTTACTGATATTCCACGCGAGAGGCTGACCTACTTCCCGCGTTGCGACGGGTCACACAAGTGGGCGGGAGTAGGCAGCGTTGATCATCACCATGCTGAAGTTCAAGGGGAGTGCAAATTTTCGACAGCGGCTGGTGCTGGCGACAGTTTCGGGCCGGCAGCTACGCATCGACGACATCCGCGCGGACGACGAGCGGCCAGGGCTGCGCGACTATGAGGCATCGCTGCTGCGGCTGATAGAAAAGATCACCGACGGCTGCGCTGTGGAAATCAACGAGACGGGAACGAGGCTGAAGTACAGGCCGGGCTTTGTAGTGAATGGGGCGCGCGTGGAGCACGACTGCGGCACCTCCCGCGCTATCGGATACTTTCTGGAACCGCTCGTGCTGTTGTCCTTGTTTGGCAAAAAGGTGCGCCGAGCTCCTCGTCCCCTTTCTCAGGAACTTTCAGAGCGCAGCGCTGTGAGCTATCAAAATTGACTGGTGGATGAGCCTCCTGCCCCTCCTCTTTCTATTCCTACCTTCCCGCCCTGCAGCCACTCTCCATCACGCTGCGGGGGCTCACCAATGACGGCGTGGACCCGAGCGTGGACACCTGGCGAACCGTCACGCTGCCGCTGTTAAAGCACGCCATCGGTGAGGATGCCGCCTTTGAGCTCAAAGTAATGGCACGTGGCGCTCCGCCAGGTCCGCATCCTCCCTACCTGCCTCTCCTCATCCAGCACATTTCAGTACTGCCGCAAGCAGCATGTTCCAACCACACCACAACTTGTCAGCTTTTTGCATCACCCCTCCATCCACTGCACGCACGCTACATCATCTGTATCATACACTCTGCAATCACTTTCTTGCTCCAACTACACGCATCGACCCTGAACTATTTGCACAGTGCTTACTGGATTAGCTCCATTGTAACGTTGGTGGATTCGATTGGGGGGGGGCAGGCTGCGCGGCTGCTTTTGAATGCTTGGTGCGTTGCAGCTGGTCGATGAGGGATTAAAGGCTGTGGGTGCGTGCGTGTGTTGACGGGCACAGGCGGCGGCGGGATGGTGCAGCTGAAGTGCCCTTCCGTGCGCGCGCTGCAGCCGATTAATTTGGTGGATGAGGGGATGGTGAAGCGCGTGCGGGGTATCGCGCACAGCATGATGGTGGCGCCGCAGACTAGTAGTCGGCTTGTGGATGGCGCGCGTGGGTGAGAGCTGCTGCCACCCGCCTCCTCAGACTGGCCTGCATATCGAAACTGGGCTGACTGACAGATCGACACTAGGCAATGTTTGCTGCCCTATCAATGTTATGGACAGGTGGAGTCTTTCTAGGTTTATAGTCGTGATGGGGTGCAAATCCATAGCCACAGCATTGGGATTGCCACGTAACTGGTTTGGTACCAAACACAAGAAATTAGCTTGGTTACTGTTTTGGCTCATAGCTCTGTGTTTCGGGGGTGGGGGGGGGGGGGGGGGAGGGGGGTACGTACACACACACACACACACACACACACACACACACACACACACACACACACACACACACACACACACACAGAACACACACACAGTCCTCTCACCCATACACACACCGTGTTAGAACTGTGTGTGTGTATGTGTTTGTGTTTGTAATCAGAGTTTGCCACACAGAGCTGTGATGAATTGTTGTGTGTGGTTGTATCTGGTGCTTAGGTAGTAGGCATTTCTATTTTGTGTATCTACTTTCTGTGCTTTAGAATGGTAAACGTTGCCGGGGATGCGCTTCGCGAAGCTGATGCACCCATGCTGCTGTGCCGCCTGCCCGTCGTAGGGTGTTGAATCAGCTGCTGGCGGACGTATTCATCTTCACCGACCACATGCCGGGCAAGCGAGGCGGTACCTCGCCGGGCTACGGTGTCACTCTCGTCGCGGAAACCACCTCGGGTAGCCTCCTGTCCGCCGAGTTCACAGTGCATGAAGGTACTTGAATCCCGCCCTCCATCCCTCGGCACACAAGGCCACACACACACACACACACACACACACACACACATAAACGATGAGCCACACGATTGCAGTTTGAATGCCCTATAAAAAAGTTCAGATGTGCCCGTAATAGTATTCAATAATGTAAAGACGACGTTTATGAAAGGTACTTACGAATGAATGGTACTGACATTATTTTGGGGAGGTGTAGTTGATAGGATGTGATTCGCATGTCTTGACAAAAGACGTTGCCTCCTTTTGGTGAGTAGCTCAAGTCGAATATGGGTTTATTATGGTAAAAACAAAAATAAATAGGACATCTGCCGTTTTCACGCACGAATAAATTACGAGTCTGTAACTGCGAGTGCGGAAGATCGCTATTCTATGATCAAGTCAGTGATCGCATTTGTTGACTGTGTGGGGTTATCGAAATTATAGTGACATCTATCATGTGCCTGCACTGTAAAGATTGCGCAATGGACGTCCTAAGAGATGCGGACCTGTGGATCGTTGTGGCTGGTAGGGAGAAAGCTGGCGGGGGAGACGGGTGGAGAGGTCGTGGCGGAGGACATCGGCTGCAAGGCGGCGCAGCTGCTGCTAGAGGAGGTGGCTAAAGGGGGGGTGGTGGACAGCTCGCAGCAGGGGTTGCTGCTCACCCTCTGTGCACTGGGCCCTGCGGAGGCGTCCTCCGTGCGGCTGGGCCCGCTCACGCCGCACGCGGTCGCCACGCTCCGCCACCTCCGTGACATCCTGGGAGTGCGCTTCAGCATCAAACCCGAGCCCTCCAGTCAGACGCTCTTCCTCACATGCATCGGCTCCGGAATCAGAAACGCTGCGAAGCGGGTTACATGAAGCGCCGCTGTGCCTCCCACACCGCACGCTGTTTTCGAAAATGTTGACTGGACAAAAAGACAAAAAATGCAAAAATATATGTTTACCAGCATTTAATTACCCGTCATGTAATGGCGCTGCCTCAGCACGTTCAAGTGGGGGCTGGAATTCTGTGGTGCAAACATCACAATATCGCTGCGCCCCTGTTACCATGCAAACAGACGTAGGATTTTCTGCCCAATTTGTGAGGTTAGATATTCTAACATATGCAAGTTATTATTTTCGCCTCTATTTGTTGCTCGATACATTTGTTGTTACGAGCAGGGAACGTACTCGACAATGGGTTGTCAAGATGGTTGAAAAATTGTGGTAGTACCCGTCGGGTGTGTTACGCCCGGCAGCCAAAAGAACGGGAAAACCAACAATAGCATGTCATATGCACTTGGTTTTCTTGCCACGTGAACCAAAATACAACCCAAGAGCACGGCTGGGACGACCCCTATATTGGGCTTGATGGGCCGTTGAATTGAAGCACTCTAGCGTGCGGGCGGGTGGCCTTTGAAGCTTGCGGGCCGGTTCCGTCACCCATCCTACCGACCGTGATGTTTTTCTTTACAATTAGTTACCGATGAAGCGCTTGCAAGTCTCAGGGCGTACCCAATACTGTCGTCTAGGTCTTAGTAGGAATAGGGGACGACCGTGATAGTCTGACGTTGTGGGCGGATACTCGATGCTCCTAGACATGCGTACGGCTCCTCGCATGTGAGCCCCTCATGTTGACGAATGGCGATAGGGCGGCTAGGCGCACGTCCATGACTTGAATGTTCCGGCATGGCGGAAGTGGGTTAATCGCTACTCGGCAGGTACTTACCTGGCGTTGTAGCTTACTTCCTAGCGAGAGTGAATGGTTGGGCTCTTCACAAAGAGTCGGGTGTCAACCGCGACACCGCTCGTCTCCGTAGTGAGGCTCCTAAGGTTCGGCCGCTCGTGGTTTGCATTGATTTGTCGCGGCTATCGAGCTCATTGTCACGCCATTGCGCGGATATAGCGACTATTTTCGCGGCCGAACACATGAGACTTGTACGACGCCTTGTTTTCACTACTCCGATGAGACCTCCCAAGCCGCTACCACCTTCAGCCCCATGCCGAAGCCTAGACTGCACACACGGCACCAGCCCCCCCCTCCCCCCCGCGAGTGATCATGACCCCACACGACAAGCCCACCCCCACATGGGCCTCATCGGCTCGTGTCCCTACCTTTGCCCCCCCGACACACCCCTCCCTCCAAGCAAGTATATGCATGCTTCTCCGACCGCGCGCGACACCTTTGCAACCCGGTGGTTCCCCGCCCCCTCGCACAACCTCCTCGCTTGTCCGTTACTAGCGAGGTCTCTAGCGCACTCAGCACCGACCCCGTGGTACTCAATTTAAACAAGCTCACCTGCCCCATGGTATCCCTCATGCTAGCGGTCTGCACCACTACCACCAAAGATTATCGACGAGGCAAGCAAATGCTACTAGGGGGTCAAGCTAGTCCCCGACAACGTTCGCATATGCTCCAAGCCCAACCCCCTCGCCCCCAATACCCCAGAAGGACGCCGAAAACCCCCCCTCACCACATGCACGGTCCTTATCCGCAGAAGTCGACGCTTAGTGGATAAACGACTATTGCACCGGCAAAACCATTCCTACGACCACAACCGAGTACTCCCGATGACGAAGGCATCCCATGTGAGACCTCCATACATGGGGCGCCGCATCTTAACGACGCCGAGAAGGGCGGACACCACATATTATGGGTCTCGGGCCCTAAGCTAGAAGGCCTCAATAACTGCCAAGCTAAAGATTTACCTTTCTCCGCCTTCGCCCACCTATGGGACGATGGTTCCGCCTAGATTCTTGACGTCGTAAAAACCCTCTACGCCGCCGCAAATGAGCAGGCATGGAAGGAATATGATACCACAATAGAACCCCCATACCGAAGCCATGTGGTCTACCCCCCTCCCCCTGTGTCACCACTTTACATGCCTTTGAACTCCGGGACGGCAGCATGCCCTCACGGCCCAACACAATCGCTCGCTTGGAACTGGTCTCCGCCCAATTCGCACACTCACTTATCACTTATCGACGCGCTTGAAGATACCCTCTTGGCCTCTCCTATGAGGGACAAGTTCGCCCAGTTCACCATGAGAGGTCTTGCCCCCCTACACAATTTAAAAACTGGATAATATATACCCATTGTCGCCCACTCGTTCTACCGCGGGGGTCTAGACTGCCGCATAGTGGAAGCCTCTTACATCATGAACTTCATCCCACCCCGGCCTAAAAGATGGTAGACACAGTCACTGACCCCATGAACTTCCACCTCGTTAATGCCCATGGACAAGCGAGTTTACATAACTTCCGTACCACTCTCACCGGAGCATGTATCGACGTTTCTACACATCATACAACGTCTAAACTCACTATAAATGGCCCATACGGAGTCGGCGCTATCGCGATGGGTTCCGCGGAGGCCTCCTTTACCGACACACGTAAAGCAATCGCGTGAGCCTTACCTCCCCCTCCCCCTACATTACGCTACCACTCCAACAAAGAGCACTATCCGCCTCAAGCCCGAGTGCCCGACCCAATCAAGCCCCGATCCCCGTGCACCTACCGCGTCCAGAAGCCGACGCTAGAGGAAGGCGAGGTCCAACTAGCTAAGCCCGTCCCGCATACCCCAACAATTGACAACCGTGTTGATCTCGCCACCCAACAAGTCACCGGTGCTACCTGGGCCACCAGCGGACTCCCCTCTAAGAAGAAAGTACGCCCTTCCCGCTACCACAACAATACAACCGAGCGACATGAAATCATATCCCCCTCGGTTATTACCCTTAGCGCCCACGGCTCGAGCCTCATAGGAGGCTTGAAAACTCCTTACCCCGGTCGACCGATCCTCTTGCCTCGCCACCGACAAGCTCCTCCGACTCTAGAACTCACCCCGCGCACATATTGACGTGAACCCAGTCGGCATCACCATCCTACACGATGACCCCGCTAATAACTACGACGATGACACGGAAAAACCCAGCAACCACCTCATGGACGGAGAGGACCCGGCCGATCAGCCCGTCGACATGAAAGAGGACACATAAATTTCGCCTTCTCCCGTCCCCGCCTCTCACCTATCTCAAGCCAACGAAGCCCCCAGACTGGAAAATGGTTTGCTCTACTAGACGATGCCCCCAAGATACCTTGGCAGACTCACTTGCGACTGAAGACTACGAAAACCGTGTTGTATCTACCCGCCTCGCGCTGCGATCATCCTCCTCCACCTCCTGTCAACACCTAGCCGAAGAATACGCATCCTTGTTGTTCCCCTCCGACCCTCCTCCCCTCGCCCGGCGAAAAAATGTAACGTCTCGACCCCGACCCCATGCACTCTCTCTAGCCCCGCCCAGTGGCTTTCACACCCCATCGCCTACGCACCCCCCCTCCCGTTCAACCTCCGCCGCTGCGGATATATCATCGCACGACATACCCCGCCGATTTGCACCCACTAAACCCCGAGTCGTTGCACGATCAGCAAGGGGACGCCTGAAATGGAATACCCGCGCCTCGACTTGAGCCCCGGTTGGAAATGCCAACGGTGAGACGTCCATGATTGCCGTAACCGTTCTTTCTAGGTGGACGTGACCGGAGTGGGCAAGGAAAGGGAGGGGGGCTAGCAGACTAGTCCCTTCGTACGGCGATCGGAGTTAGCGATAGCAATAAATGTAAGTCTTCTTTTTACCATGGTGTAGGGGGATTTCTTGGATTTCAAACTGGGACATTTCCACTCATGCCGTGTGCCATGAAAATGATAATGATTTACAAAAATACCAACAAACAGGACCGGATGCTGTCTAACGACCATTTGTTGCTCAGCCATTTAGGACACCTAATAGCAAAGATTGGGCCGGGTAATCTTTGACCATGTACACCTATTGACACACCTATTTGCAAGGTGTGCCGACGTTCCTCGGGGGTTTTAAAATTGTAAGCAACCGCAGTGATTGCCATAGTCCCCCAGCCTAGGCATTAAGAGTAGAAAAGAAATGTAATCAAAGAAGAGGATCTACTAAAAAATTGAGCCACTTGTCAAAAAATGCAAAATGAAACTGTTGCTCGACTTGGACGATGCACGGCCCGCTCCCACCGAACCGGGGTGCCGACGGGCCTAGGCCGATCGGCGTTCGAGAGGGGCGACGGGCAAGCCTAATCTAGCTCCCGCTTTACTTCGTTCTTGCCGGAGAAAGGAGGGGAAAAGCTAGCGAAAAAAACTCCTCATCACGCGGTCGCTCGTCGCATCCCGAAAGCCCCGCCCCAAGGTCGTAGCCGCTCCTCCCATCGCGGCTTTCCTCCTAGTCGAGGTCCTCCGTCACCTCGAGGGCGGGTGGGGGGACCAAGACTACCACACAAAAAACGCTAGCGCTCCTGCCGCCGCATTGAAAAGTTTTCACGGCCATTTCCCCGGCTCCTTCTGTCTAGCACCCGGGTACATGTTTGGAAAATCAACTAGCGGCCGAACCTTGCGCCCACCGGTCGCGCGTCCGTCGAGCACCCTTGTTTCGAGAGAGAGCCTTTGCCCTTACCCAAGCTCGCACTCTCTAATATTAGGTGCATATGTCGATAGTGGGTGGTTGACTGGTTGTGGGGTAGGGCACGATCACCATAGCCGGATCCAAAAAGGCCGTGGGGGTACGGACATTATAGCAAAACCCTCCGCACATAGCTATCCGGCGGCGGCTGACCCTCACGATCGATGCCGCCTGACCACGCCGCTCCTCCCGTCGCGACAATTCTCCTCTCTCTTGGTGTCGACTTCCCCCCCCCCCCTTGTGTTGGCTCGACCGCAACTGGCTAGTCGGCGGGCAGCGAGCGCCCTTCCCCGGCGCCGTTTCCCGGTTGTCCGCCGCCAGGTTCAACACCCATCACCTACCGCTGATCCACCCGTACCCTCTCCGCCAAAAAATATTTCACAGATTCTACCCCCGCCTCCTTATCAAGAGAGTGTTTGAGAGTGTTTAGTCGGGACAAAACATATCGGACAGGCCAAGCGGGAGATCTTGGTGACGGTGTACGAATATTGTGATTTCCAAAACCCTCCTTACATGGATGGCATGCCGATAGTTGCTGATCGCGCGGATCGCCGCTGCCGGTACCTCATTTAGCCCCCTACCGTGCCAAGCCTGGCAGGGTTACAGGGTTACTCGCGCAGAGGTAGAGGTAGGTGCCGACGGGCATGCGAGCGCATCCCCCTCCGGGGCCGCCGCCGCTGCGCCGGCGGCGGGCGCCATGCCGTATGTAATGTTGTGTAATCCGACCAACGACACATTCTAGAGGCTGATTACAGCACACCCCCTAGCGGTTCGACAGTATTAGTCCCAAGGAGTACCTTGGAATATGGATCCCGACCTAAATTTTGCACCTTGAGTCCTATGGCTCATCATGCAAGAAGGCTCTTTCACGGCAACCGTACATTGTAGAGCGGTACATGCCATTAATCATGTTCAATTGTCCCGGCGGCTGGTACATCTCTCCCGCTCATTGGGAGCCTCGCAGCGAGTGCTCAACGGACCAACGCACTAAGTTCAATGTTGACATGCGCATTGTAATGTTATTTGTGCGTGGCGGGAATATGCATGTTTATGCTGCACGTGTTTGTAACCGTGCTTGCGTTCGTATGTGTGTGATAGAGGGAGAGGAACAGAGGACAAGAAAGCAGATAGAGGGTGTATGCCTATGTGATAGTATGTTATGTGTGTGCACTATCTTGTTTATGGACGTGTCGTTTGACTGGGCAAATGCATGTGTTCAGCTATGCATGATTATTTTCGTTCGTCCTATTGTGTGTGGGTTGGTTTGACTGTATGTGAATAAATGTTATGTGTGTCAATTTCACCTGGGGGATGACAGCACTGCGAAATCGATTCCATGCAATTTTCAAGAGAACACTTCAATTTTTGCAGTAACCTGAGAAATTCTCGCTTCTTGAAAGGACGGAAACCCAAAAGGAGGGTGTACCTGCCACCAGGGAAACCTGATACGACTATTTACAAACCATAAGTCTACGGATGGTAGGGACCCCGCAGAGAAACGCAACTTAAACTTAACTATATCGACGGGAGGGTGTGAGAGAGCACAATTTGTCGAGTCATGCAACAACAACATCATAGGCCTGAACCCCGGCCGGGAACCTGTAGGGGTTACTTCATCAGCACTTATTCACACTCCAGAAACGCCGAAACCCGAGGTTGCTCCTTTCCTTTGGAGGCCTTCAGAACCCAGGGCTTCAGGTCCACCAGCCGCATCTTCATTCTCTGAAACAATACCTCCATATTGCTATCGTCGAGAGACTCCCACACGTTGCCCTGTTTGGCTACCTTAACCCTAGCGGGGTCAGGAGCCACGTAGTCTACCAAGAACACGCCGCCCCTGGGTTTTAGAACGCGGCAAATTTCACTCCGCAGTGCCCCTAGATCGAACGCGTGGTCAAGAACGTTCGTGAATACGTAGTCGAAGAGGTGGTTGCCAAACTGTATGTTGTGGAAGTCGCCAGTGAGGACGTACTGGTTACCCTCACCAGGCTCAAGATCTATGCCAATTGCGAGAGCGCCGGCAGAGCGAAAGGCCTGCACCTCCCCGCCAAGTCGAGCGCCCAGACACATGACGTTTTTGCCTCTAAACATATCCAGCTCAGTGAGGTATTTTGTATACTCGAGCCGCTGAAGGCTATCAATTCGTCGAATCTTGTCAAGTCTTATTGACAGCTTGCTGCGCTTGTGCTGCACGTAGTCGTCGTAGGACTTGTATTTGACCGCTGCTAGCTGTTGCAGACTCAGTTCCTCAGACGTTTGTGGACGGCTGCTACTGCCCCCGGAGTTCTCGGGCAAGGCACGCTGCTCACCCGGTTGAATAATGACATTCTCACGGCTAACAGAGTTAGGAGGGCGGGCGTTGTCGCTCCTCCGCGGCTGACGTAACTTGAGCTTGAAACCTTGGTCAACTCGACCGTTGGAGGGGTGGCTGATCGTGTGTGTGATGGCAATCCTCCTCCCTAACGTAGTTTTATTTTTTACAGGTAATCTTTCGGAGGGTAACGTAGTGACTTTGAAAAGTTGCATATTGGCATTGGTTGTCACCCGGGTCGCGATGATAGTCAAAACGGCCAGGGCCAGCAAACTGACTAACGCTTTTAAACACCAGGTCCATCGGCTTTGCAGTGTACCAGACCGGCCACTTTCGATAGAAGTGCACGGTGGGTTTGCATCAACGACCACACCCTGCTCACCGCGAGAAAGCGAGCGCGAGCGGACGGAGTCCATTGAACAGCCAGAGTGTGCCAAGTTGTGATGAGATATGAGGCCGTGCAAATATCAGAGCAGTCGGACGAGGACTGTGACTTTGACTGGGTCGCATGACGCAGAAGGTACAGGTACACTAGCTACAGCGACATCTAACTAATCCTTGCTCTGGCCGCAGAAGAGCGCGCGCTGGCGCGCGCCAGGGGTGATGAGAGCGGAGTTCCCCTCCAGGGACGCATGGGATTGTTGTTTACAAAATGATTGAAACGGGAAGGCAAGAATGAAATGCATGGGATGCGGGGGATGGTAGATCCATGGATGAAATGGTTGGTGTGGGTGACGGAGAGTGGGCGACGTGGGCGGCGATGCATGATATGGAATTGGGTCCGGTTGTGACATTTGTCTTGAATTAAATATTGTTTACATATGAATTCGAAATTGTGATTGCTATTTATCCATACATATGATATGATGAAAGTGTCAATCCTTGGGGTAAATGAATGCTTGGGAGAGCATAAGAATCATGACGGCACGGACGGTTGCGATATTCCGGGCCGCCTCATGCGGAGGTGGTGGCTCATCCTCGCGCAACATCACTCGAACCTCTTTTGCGTACTCAACACCCTAGTGACTTTAAGTCCACAAGAACCACTAGCGTTGGATCAACTTGGTGTGCATGTTCTTGGTGAGTTTTTGGCGTCCCGGCGTTTGTCTCAGCTTGCTGCATCTCGTCGCGCTGCACGAGCACCTCCGTCCGGGCCGTATTTTTGGCGCGGACGATGTCATCGTTCTGTTCGAAGAGGCGGTCGCACACCCGGCGGCGCTTGTCCGTCATTTCGCCGCGCTCTCTTTCCCACGCCTCCATCCATCTCTCGCCGGCCTGCGGCTGAAACCGAGCGTCCGGTGGTGGTCTATCGGCCCCTGGCAGTGCGGGGACGAAGGGGATGTGCCGCTCTCATCCGAGTGCCGGGCCGCCGGCGGAATCTTACCGTGCACGTTTCCAAACATGGCGATGCCCATCATGGCGTTCTCCTCGTGTGCTTCCACCGAGCGCGAATCGCCGGGGTCGAGCGGAGTAGTGGGGCACGTCAACATCGTTCCGCCAGTTAGGGGAACTTGAACGCGGGCGCGGCGGAAGATGACGTTTTCCGCCGCTCCGGGGTGACTCGGGTGGTAGGTGAAGCGATCACGGCGCGTGTGTGTGGACGCGGAGCCGGTAGCCTCCTTCCGGTTCTCGTAGTAGGCATAGAACTCGTATGAACCTCCGACACCTTCGCTTCTTTCCTTTTATAGAATGGAAATACATTGATATAAATAAGAAAACGTTTCCCAAGAAACATTGACTAAATATTGTGTAGATATGGAAACGTGTACGACAATCCTTTTCAATCAGGGAGTGGATCCGGCTAAGAAAAATAGGGTTCGAACCCGCGAATCTTAATAAATTCGAGAGCATCCGTGTGTTATCCGTGCGCATTTCGTGATAGTGTCGGGGTTTGAAAATCAGGCATGTTAGCTTTGAAGGATTCGGATCCACTCATTGTTTTCAATCGAGTGAATGGAATTGTTTTAAGGCGGTCTTACTTACCCGAGCTTTGCCGCCGCAACGGACTTCAACGGAAGTTGTTTTGCTTCCTGTTCAATTGCTAACTATGACACTTCCACTACTTTATTGTTGCACAATGGACATACGTTGATAAATATGAAATTGCTTCCTACTACCGAGCACGGAATCTTGAGTGCAAATAGAAAAGTGAATGATCGATAATAATTTTCAAATTAAAGATGAAAATGGTTCTACGGCGCTCTTACTTACCCGAGCTTTGCTGCCGCAACGAAACAATGTACCAGTTTGCCTTATGAGAGCTAATTGCAGGCAAAAATATGTTCCGTTCTGCTTGTTGCTGTTGTCAATGCAGGTAAAGTGCAAATGCAAGGAGAGATGAGAAAATGCTTGATTGTTAGTGTTCAACAATAGATTGTAATCGAGTAAATGAATTGTTAAAAGGTTATGTCACCTCCCTCTCTTGCACTAGGTTTGAATAGGTTTCGCCTAGATAGCTTGCACATGCTCTCGCTTGGTCCTCGTGCCAGGTGCTAGGGCTCTCTGACGGTTGCAAACAAACTAGCGACGCGGCTCGTGAGCGTTGGGAATCTCGTCCAGCGATCGTCTAGCTAGTTAGATTAATTCTGCGTATGTGTACGTACCGGGAGGTACTGGTGGTATAGCTATTACTCTCATTACTCTCTCTAAATTGCATTAGCGACGTACCCACGATGTACGTCCTTTCGATTGAAAAGCACGAATCGGATTTAGTACCGAGTACATGAACAATGTCGAGCAATGTCTCACATGTATTGTTGCATGTATCCTACATGTAATTGTTAAACCGTGCATGCACGGAAATGCCATGAGGGGGTTTAGACCCCACGCCTCCCGGAACGGAGATGTACGCCTTATCCAAGTACCGCCCCAAAAGTCGGTACCCGATGGGGACATATTGAGGATATGAATTCCGCGCATCGTGCAAGCACTGCGACCACCTATGTGTGGAGGGCCAAGACTCCCCCGGAGTCTAGCGTACGTATATGTCCATTATCAGACCCACTAAGGGATATCAACACTCCCCCTTAATGGTCATCATCCCATGAACTCCGGCCGGTAGCCTCGCAGTAAACGCGGAGGGCACATACCATGTTAAACCGTGCATACACGGAAATGCCATGAGGGGGGTTAGAACCCACGCCTCCCGGAACGGAGCTGTACGCCTTATCCAAGTACCGCCCCCAAAGTCGGTACCCGATAGGAACATATTGAGGATTTGAATTCCGCGCATCGTGCAAACACTGCGACCACCTATGTGTGGAGGGCCAAGACTCCCCCGGAGTCCATCGTACAGATGTGTCCAATATCAAACCCACTAAGGGATAACAGCATTAATACATAGTGTCATGCATGTAAAGTAGAATGTCATGCAATGTATTGCTGCATGATTGCACTCGTCACACTCGTACCCTCCCCCTCTTGACATATCTTGAGGCCACCCGTGAGGCTGACCTCCGTGATCCATGCTCCTTCAATGAAGAAGTTACTGGGACTCATGAATGCGCCATGGGTGAGCGTGCACGAAGTCGATGTACACATGAGTCTTGGCAAACGCGTGCCATTGGGGCGTCTCCAAGAAATCTTGTAACGCCGTTGTACCATGTATTTCGTTCAGCCGGTGCCATACACGTAAAATGTCTTCATCATGGAAGTGCGTCGTGAAGAGCAAATATTTGCCTCGACGTCATGGTATGGACTTGATGCACACAACAGAGACGCGAGAGACGTCAAGCTCCTCGTCGTCTCCTCCAAGGACAGTCACTTGGACAGCATGTCGCAGCGAAGCTGTAGATTAGGGCCTTAAATTGTTGACGTGAAACACCGGGTGTAGTTTTAATATGTAATTGTATTTCCCAATCTGCTCCTCGAATGTAAAAGGTCCAACATGTCGATCACACAGCTTCATGTTAGGCTGTCCATGTAATAAGATATTCTTTGTAACAACGGTCACCTTGTCTCCTCGAACGAAGTGCGGGGCTGTCGACGGATCTGAACGAGCTTGCATATCATCTTTATGTGGTTGTAACACTAAACGTACCAAAGCGTGTACCTCACATAACAACCTTAACCACTCTGATGCGTCTTGCAAAACCGGAATCGCAGGTCGCATGCTAAACAGTAATCCAAGATGCTCCTCATGCGAGAAACCAAAATTGGCCTCGAAGGGAGTGTGCTCAATTCCGAGTGCACGAGCGGCGTTGTACAGGAATTTCACTTGAGGCAATATGCATGTCCAGTTTGTCTCGTTGTAGCAACAAAAACAACGTAGAAACTGCTGAAACGCGTTGTTGACACGGGCTTTGCGGGATTGTGTAAGCATGGAGGTGGATCAGGCATTGATGAGGGACGTACTCGTATGCTTTCGTTCGCGCTAGTGCTTGCTGAAGTCAAGGGTGGTGTTGAGTTCGACCCCGAGGACCCGGTAGGACTCCGAGGGGTCGATGGAGGGGATGGGAGAGTTGTAAGCTTTAACGGTAACGAAGTGTGTTTGCAGACGGGATGTGTGGAAGGTGCGGTTGGCTAGAGAGAGGGAGTTGCCTTTACTCTTGAGTGCGCCGGCAATTGCAGCAATTGCGAACATCAACAGTCATACTTGTGTATGCGCTGAAAAAGGAGAGTTTTCTGAGTTGGGTGGTCATGTCTTTGGGATAACCCGTTGCGAGGCTGAGGTCGTCAGCGAATCCGTGGCCAAGGTAGGTCGCCGTGGGCTATGTTGGGTCATCGTTACAGGTGGGGGCACCGGGGCGGTAGCTTCGGCCACCGACCGTGAGCCGTCAAAGGAACGGTTCGAGGAAAAGGGTGAATAGGAAGGGAGAGATGGTGTCTCCCGGTAGAGAGCCGCGGTTGACATCGATAGAAGGGATGGAGCCGTTGGAGGTGATATAGTCGGTGGTAGATACACCATAGAGTTGTTCGCGTATGTCGACAAAGGTGGGGGCATGCCGAGTTGGCGTATGTGTTTGAACATAATTCGGTGGTCAACAGCGTTGAAGGCGCCCTTGAAGTCCGCGTACATGATGTAGATGTCTTTGTTGTATTTTTTGCGTCTTCCATCATTATGATGATGGTTGCGAGGGCGTCATGAATGCTGCGAAGGAGTCGGAATCCGTCTTGCCGCTCGCTGAGGATGCCGTGGTTTCTGCGCACTAAGAGCTTGCGTCTTTGATAAGTGCATTCCAGAGTTTGTGCATATTGTTCATGAGGGCAACGGGCCAATGGGGCGGTAATTGTCGAGGAGAGTTTAGTAACCTTTTATGTAGTCAGCAGGTGGTGCTGGGGCACTAGTCGGGGGAAGGTATAAGCCTTATGGGCGAGGAGGGAGAGGAAGGAGAAAAGGGCGGAGTGGGTCGCGTTGGGAAGGAATTAAATGATTTCGTTGGGTATGCCGTTTGGGCCGGGGGCTTCGCCAGTGCCTAGCGAGATGTATATCGAATTATCAAACGCCGGCGAGGGTGAGGGATGGGTCCCCGCGGGGTTCGATGACGAATGGGTCTGGGTTGTTGGGATTTTCCCACGGAGGGATGGGAAGCTCGGGCGGGGTTGCGCGAGTGAGATATTTATCGAAGTGTGAGTGCTCTCCGGTTACATCGTCGTTGGGAGAGTCTACATTTATTGCGTATGGGCGGGTGATTTGTTTAGTGTCGAGGCAGCGGTGTTAGGGGGGAGGAGGTCACTTTTTACTTTGAGTAGGTGGTGAAAAGATTTCGGGTAGTTACTGTCGTATGCGGCGTTTGCGCGGGGTTTGATGTTTTTCAATTTATCCGTGATGTCAGCATGGAGGAGCCGAGGAGGTGGCGGATGCGTTTGTGGCATTTGTGTTTGACGTTATCGGGGGTCATGTAATCGGTCGTATGAAGGAGAGATTGGGCGAGCGGAAGTGGGCCGCGTTGAGTGCTACAGCGGCGGAGGGTTTTAACTATTTTGCGGGATTTTTTTGTGAGCCAAGTGGTGTTGGGGGACGTGTTTGGGGGTCGCGGGTTTTTCGAGGGGAGTTGGGGCCGCATTGTGGCTGCATGGACCATGTGGTTTGAGAGGAGGGTAGTAAATTGCGAGGCTAGGGTGTCGAGGTCATGTGTATATGTTGTTAGTAATACCTTATAGTTATTACTTGTAGATAGCTAATGTAAGCTATTCTAAATATGATTAGTAATGTCTAGATCGGACATACCGATAACTTGTTCGATTCGGTACAGAGCTGTCGCTAGGCTACAACTCTCTCACTTATGTTGTCCCGACACCACGCCTCGGGCAAGTTATCTATGTGACTGTCCTTTAGGGTTTTTGCGTGATTTGCGTGATTGTGACAGTAACTACGTGTGCGTTAGTTACCTTCCATATTGATCGTGTGTGCACGTTTCAACAAGTTATGGGCCCCCGCCTCACGTCACTCACGCGCGACACCTTGGTTCGGCGAGCTGCGATCGCCACCTCTCCCGCGGAAGGCAAGTTCACATAGAAACTTAGTACTTTCACATTGTAGTCGGCGGTATCGCCACTTTAAAACCCACCCTCCACCCCACCTAAGTCAGCTGCTCGAGGACGCCAGACAGCCACCCACACCGACGCACTCGTCGAGTGTGGACATGGTGCATACATGTCCAAGCTGGAGAAGGGGGGGGGCGCACTACCGGGTGAATACGCATACAGAGAGTGCACGACATCCCTAGTTTAATTCATCTATATATGTAATTCGCGACTCAGCCGCCAACGCATCGCTCCACCTGACATGGCCGTGGCTTCGACTTCTGCCCCACACTAGGTGGAGGATACAGAAAAGGTACCTTGAGACACCCCGGGGCTACATGCCGAGGGGTCGGCGGGCATCAGGCCGTCTCTTTGAAACCACTGGTAGGTACAAGTCCGGCTAGCGGTTCTTACCGGTGCATGTCATCATGTTCGTTTTTTCGTTATGCCGTGATGGCACCAAAAACTCGTTCGGCCGACTCTCTTCCTGCCACTCATGTTGATTCCCATGACCTCAACTCTCAACAAAGTTCGCTCGTTCTTGCCCGTGATACGCTCGCATTGGTCCTTGAGCAAATGGCGCGTATTGACGCTCGTCTGGACGCGCAGACGGCCGACACTGCAACTGCTTCTGCTGCAACAGCTGTTGCCGACCCCACTGTCGCGCAACGCCGTCACGATGCGCAACGCCAACCCCCGCGCCACGAGCAGCCCATGATCCTGCTCCCACAACCTCCGCCATACCCCCATACCGGATATGCCCCTCCAACCCACGGACCTCTCTTCTTGGATGCACCGCCGCACCACGTCCCCACCTCTCGTGGACCCCCACACCCTTAAGGTCCGCCGCCTGCAATGCTCGGCCACTCCCCATTCCTTGGTGACCCGCCTCATCACTTCCCTAGACAGCATTCCTCTCTAGCCCCGCGTGGTGCCCTCAGTAGCCGTGGAGGACGTCCCCCCACCATTGACCCGGTGGTCGTCGGGCGTGCTGCCCACGAAGCAACCGGCTTCGTCACGGACGCCCTCAGCCGGTCCATGAAGATATCGGTCCCCACCATGGGGCCAAACTCGGACTTCAAACAGTGGAAGAGGAACTTCCTAAATTTTCTCTCCCTCAAGGCAGCGTATTTCATCCCGGAGCTGGCCATCCGCGAGTTGGGTGCTTGGCTGGATGAGCAGGCCCAACACTACGCATACACCCTACTGCTTCATGCAACCAGCGACAAGTATGATAAGCAGTGGGTGGTGGGGTGTGCCCGGGTGTGGCGGTGTGCCTCGGTTGTGATTGTTAAGCCATTGACTGGGGAAGACTCCACGGTGGTGGTGGGTGTCTACTTCATTGTCGGTGATGATGGTGTATGAGGCGGAGGGGGAGGAGTGGAGTTTAGCGAGTCATGTGGCTATGGAGTAAATGAAAATAGAAATTGAAATTGTGTGCAACGATCACCGAGTAAACGGCTTTTGTCTACGGGCGCCCATGTGACCACGGCTCCTAGAGTACCGTTTTGATCACAGGATACACACCATGAAATCACTAATCCCAACCTCTCCAATGGCAATAACGATACCGTCAAGTTCATGGTAGGATACAGTAATTGTATACTAGTGTGAAAAATATTTTATCGCTATTCTCCGCGATGCGCAGCGTGCTCCCGTTGCTGCGAGGGCGCTGGCCAGCCAAGCTGATCCAATGGCGCTCGTCGCGACGGGCCTACATGACCTATGCTCCTATGCGACTCCGGTCGTGCCGGAGATGAGGGGGAAAGGCAAGCGGAAAACCGTCTCGCACAGGTCGTCGACGGCCCCGTCTCGATCCGCGCGCTCCCCCGTCCGAGATATTGTTGCTCCTGCCGTCGCAACTCGCCTCTCAGCCTAGACTTCCCTACCCCCCGGGGGCTTTGGAGAAAGGAAGTTCATAGTTGCAGACGGTATCCGGTTGGCGCTCCTGCCTCCGCGCCAGATTTTCTCATGTCCTCGTCCGTCTCCGTCTGTTTCCGATACCCATATGATCTTGCGAAATCAGCCCGTACCCTCCCAGTGATTTACGTTGTCAAGGGGCCGCCTTTGTAAACAAAGTGCCATTGCGATAACCTTAGGCACCTTGCTTTAGGCAGCTTGTCGACAACTAGTTACCGATTGTCGGAGAGGTTGGTCGAACTCGCTGATCGAGTAGCCACTCCATAAAAGATATCGGGTGCGGTAATATTTATTCGAAAACCCTTCGTACCGGTTTCTTTTGGCGGTGGTCAATCCTGCGGATCTCCGCCGCTAGACCGTGTCGTTTCTCTGGCTGCGACCCTCTTCCGTCCTGCGTAGCGTCGAGCTTCCCCCAGGGGGGGACTCGAAATTCACATGAATGGGCGACTACTATCGAGCGCTTTACCATGGCGCTGCTTCCCGGATGTCCGCCGCGAGCTCCAACACCCTCGTCCCACCGCTTATTCGTCCGTACCCCCTTTCACCAAAAAAATTTCGCAGACGCCGCCCTCGCCATCTTGCCAGAAGAGGATCTGCGGGTATTCAATCGCGAAAAACATATCGGACGGCCCGAGCGGGAGATTTCAGTGTTGGTGTACGGATATTTTGATTTCCAAAAAC
Source organism: Tetraselmis chui (assembly GCA_026401115.1). NCBI lineage: Eukaryota > Viridiplantae > Chlorophyta > Chlorodendrophyceae > Chlorodendrales > Chlorodendraceae > Tetraselmis > Tetraselmis chui. The sequence continues at coordinate 65,200 of JAPMLY010000872.1, forward strand.
CCTCCGTACATGGCTTCCCGACAGCTGTGAATTCCGCGGATCGCAGCTGTCGGTACCTAATTTAGCCCCCTACCGTGCCAAGCATGGGACGGTTATAGGGTTACCAACGCCCACCGCGTGAAGGTAGAGGACTTTGAGGTAGGTGCCGACGGGCATGCGAGCGCATCCCCCTCCGGGGCCGCCGCCGCTAAACCGCCAGCGGGCGCCGGCTATGGAGTATATGTTGGCTGGTTCTTGGTATCGGCCCCATTGGAAGGAGATTACCGCAGAGATATCAAGCTTACCAATACGGGTGGGGAGGCCGTATTCGAGGTGTAGGTCAAAAAGATAATTATGGACAATGATTGCGATGGTAAGCAGGTGAAAATGAGACGGTAGTGTGGCCGGAGCTTGTGTGGCTATAGTGTGCCACCTTAAATCATGTAGGGGGTTGGGAAAGGGGGTGGGGGTCTGACCTCCGGACAGTTGGGCCCTGCTTTCAGCGTTTTAGGGGCGGGGGGCGGCCTTGCCGGCCGAGGCAGTCTTGGAGGTCGGGTTGGGAGGGGCGGAGAGTCCCGGGGCCGCGGAGGTGGAGGGGTATTCTCTCTCGAGTTCATCAATCATGTCTTCGAGTTCTCCGTCCGTTGGGTCGGTGTAGGTGGGTATATGGGGGTTGGAGAAGGGTGCGACTGCCTAAGCGTATGTGAGGGAGGAGCTGTGTGCATGGGCTGGGTTGTGTGGCTGGGTAAGATTGAGAGAGTTGGTGGGGGTGTTGGGCGGTGCGCGGGGAGTGGCGAGGGGGCGGGGAAGGGAGCTTTTTTTTGTTGTTTTGGCGGATGGCTTTGGTAACGCCAACCGGGGGGGGCAGGTTTAAGGGTGGGGTCGGTAGGGGGGCGGGGGTTGTGTGAGGTGTCCATGGGGTCGTCCATGAGGAGGGTGGGGGTGGGATGTGGGTGGCTGTGGAGGGGGAAGACGTGGTGTTGGAGTCGGTGGTGTGAAGGGGAGGGTGGGAGGGGGTTGAGGAGGTTATTTTACGGGGCGGTTCGGACGTGGTGTGTGTTAGTGGGGTGGAGGAGGTGTCCATGGGTGTAGTTGAGTCTTCTGTGATGATGGGGCGGGGGTGGGGTTGGTGTTGGTGGTGTGTGGTTCGGAGGAGGAGGAGGAGGGGTTGGTGGCGGTGGTGAGGGCCGTGGATGGTTCCGGGGAGGTGGAGCGGCGTTTCCTTGAGGGATTGAGGTAGGGCTGGGGTAAGGTTTGAGTATGTGGATGATAGTTGGATGTCGGGGGGGGAGTCGAGGTCGAAATCGATGTCCATCATCGAGCTGTCGTAAGTCTCGAGCTTCCACTTGGTGATTGTGCTGACGTTCATTAGGTGGCAGGTCCAAAGGAGATGGAGAGTGGGGGGGGGGGGGGGGGGGGGGGGGGGGGTTACGGTATAGTGTTGCGTTTGGAAATGTTGAGGGGTTGTGGTGATGGTGAAGTGCTGAAGATGGGGTCCGAGAGTCGGGCCCTACCAAAGGTGGAGTGGTGGCGAGGGTTGATGTTGAGGGTACATGTGGTGTGTATGTGTGAGCCGCGGCAAAGGAAGGTCTGCTTGAGGGGGTGGTGGTTGTGCCGTTTGTGGAGATGAGAAAGCAATATACTTCGGTGGTGAGTGATATTTGGATGCTGGTGTTCATGTTGGTGGAGATGGAGGAGTAAGAGCGGTAGTAAGAGCCGTCGAGGGGTTTTTGTAGGGAAGTGTGATGGGTGAGGACAATGGTGAGGGGTGGTGCGTTGTGTGAATGTGAGTGCATGCCAATATATTCTCGCGATGTTTGATTGACGAGTGTGGACAACCGGTGTGATGGGGGCAAGGCGCCGTGAGTGTCGATGCTAGGGTGGGGAAGTGATTGTTGTGACTGGACGGGGACTGTGGTCATGCAGGTGGCTGCCCATGAGGTGCCTCGGACATGGCCTGCGAGTGGGGGAGGGGGGGGGTGATGGTGATGTTTTGAATTTGGTGGGTGGGGGGTATTGCTATGAGAAAGGTATTTTTCGTCTATGCAAGGGTGGGGAAGTGATTGCTGTGATTGGACGGGGAATGTGGTCATGCGAGTGGCTGCCCATGAGGTGCCTCGGACATGGCCTGCGAGTAGGGGGAGGGGGGGGTGATGGTGATGCTGTGAATTTGGTGGGTGGGGGGTATTGCTATGTGAAAGGAATTTTAAGGAATTTGTATGTTTACATGGCCGGAATGTGAATGAATGGGGTTATTGGGCAGGTGGAGGATATTTACCCAAAAAGAGGAGGGGTCGTCCTTGATCGGGTTGGGCTCGTCGATAGGTTGGAGGGCGTCCGCGAACTATAGGAGGAACTCTGTGGGCTCCGAAAGGTCCTCCATGTGGGAGGCCATGATCAGCGACGAGCCGCTTCATGCGGTAGTGAGTTCCGTTGCAAGTCGGCCAGTGAGGAGATCCTGGACCATGAAAGTCGCTTTTGGGCCAGTGAGAGTTAAGAAGAGGGATGAGCTGAGGTTGATGCGACGGCCTGAATTTCCAGGGGCCGTCCCAGCTCGAATAAACTGCTATATCAAAATGTCGTGAAGGGAGGGGCGGGCGGCAGTACGGAATGGCACATGACCGCCCGATCGGAATTCACGCTAGTGTGAAGCGATTTGATATAACATACCCACCGCCGAGTAAGAGGTGGGTATGTTCAAGAGGACTTCATGGTATCCTTAAGCGAGGTTTTGAGGGAGTGGGGTGTGGAAATAGTGGAGAGGTGTCGTCGGATTGTCTGTGTGAACGGTCGAGGCTGTTCATCGCGTGTGATGTGCTAGTTCCCGGCCGATTATTTTTCCAAGTTGGCTGACATGTCGTCGATCTTATTTAGGATGCTGAGTAGCCAGCGACGAGCGACGGAGCAGGCGGAAAGCAACGAGTCGGTGAGATCCGTCGAGTCGGGAAGGAAAACGCCATGTATGCAAAAACTAATCAGTTCAAGGAGGGTGGTGGAGTGATAACATGTGAGAAGGTATGAGTCGACCATGCGGGCCGAGAGGTCAGCGGCCCGTTCCAAATCAGTGGTTGACCGGGGAGCGGCGAGGACCATGGGTGTTTGGAAGTCCCGACTAGGGCTATGCTCTAGAGCTGAGCCGAGGTTGTTGTTCTATGTGGGAAGTTGGGGCGTTGTGAGAAACGGAGCCAACGGGTGTCCTATAAGGCGGCTCCTAGGGGTGGGGTGGCCGCAAAGTTGTGGTGCATGCCGATTGCGCATCATGGCCTGCTTGTAAATAGCATAAAAGTTAGAGTAGGGGGAATCCAAAGTCGAGAGAGATGGAGCAACATGTAGTTTAAGTGGTGGGATGGTGGTGGGTTGATGTAGTGGGTTCGTGGTAGGTTACGTGTGTTGGAGGCACACGACCATGTTCGAAGGGACACTAGTTGCTGTTTGGAGGCGGCGGACATGAACGTCCGGACGCTCGGCGCGGCGCGATGTGGTGCGCCGTACCCGTGGAGGGGAGTTTCTTTAATCGAGGAGGTGTTTTGGAGTTGCGCGGTACTATGGTTGTTTCTCGGTAGAGTTTTGAAGTTGGTGGCGCATTGGCGCGGAAGTTGTCATGGGGACATAATTTAAATTTCGGGAAGCTGCGCCTCGCAGTGTGTACCGTCTCGTGTATCTACGGATCCAATGACTGGGGGAGCATAGCTCCGGGGGGAAGGGGTGGATGGTGCATGTTGTTCAGCGGGCCCGGTGTCCACTAATCTATCGCTCATTGGGTGGCCAAGCCCTTAGCAAAGACGGTCGGGGCGTAACCTCACTCGAGCGCCCGACCCATCCCTATTTTCGCGGTTCGATAGAATTTTAGTAGTACTTAGGAATTTATTACGGTGTTAAGTGACGGTAGGATCACGAGCTATTCTCAAGGGCAACCTATTTCTCCGCCTTTGTCCAGTGCCAACTTCCGGTTTGCGCGGCCCCCTCGGTTTGCGCCGAGGCATATTGGGCAAGTCCAATAGCGGATTGTACTCGCGTTGTTGGACGGGGATGTGGGTGGTGGGATACTGCGCATGAATTGTTGCTAGCTAGGGGGAAGAGGCCCGCGCGATAAACCGAACATACTACATAATGTAGTGGACGTTAGAGCCGTGTACTTTCTCCCGGCACATGGCTCCGACGAAAAGGAACACGGCTTGGGCCGCGAGCCATGCTCATTTTCGCCCGAACCGTGTTCCTTTTGGGCCGGTACACGACTCGCGAGCCGTGTACCGTAATCGGAATACCAGGAAAAGCAATGTTTTCGGTATAGGGCTCACGCCGTGCACTATTTTCCAATTGAAATAAAGGTTTAAGGAGCAATATGATAAATTGCTACTTGTATCTTGTTTACTCTTATATAGGTAAAATATTGGGGTTTAACGGCTAGTTGATGTACCATGTTGATCCCGCCGAAGGCAACGCGCTTAGACAAAGCGTCACAAGCGCAATGAATTGTCCGGGGCGGACGCTCACATGCTTTACCTATAAAGCATCTCCTCAAGCTGGTAGGAGCCACCTTATGCCTTTGCGATCGCCCAATCGGCTCGCGCAACATGCATCGTAGCACTCGTAGCTGCGCAACGTGACAACTTACACGGGATCGCGTCTAGCATGAAATTGAATTTGAAATTGTTTACAACATGTACCGTATGCGCCGGTTTATAACAAGTACCGTATGCGCCGATTGCTGTCTCTGGGACCTCCCAACAATGCCATACGAAACTTACAAGTCAAGGCTAGACCGTTAACCGCCTAAATCCAACCTCTCCAAAGGGTGGTCGGGGGTTCGACTCAACCCCGGGGAGTGTGCGATGCGGGTTGACGGCGGCGTGCAGTTAGGGGCGTGTGTAGGTGCATTGTGTGGAGGCGCGGCGAGTTGTCGTGCGGGATTTGATGCGGTATATGAGTAGGAGATGATGCAGCCATTGTAGAGTGTGCGTGTGGAGTTGTGTAATGATGCGTGATGTGTCGAGTCGTGCTTTCGAGATGAGTTTGTCGGGGAGGTCTGTGCGGAGGGTGAGAAGAGAGGTGAGACTTGTGATGGTGGATGAGTGCGGTGTACCCGTGCGGCTCATGACGATGGGAAGGATGTCGACATCGGTACCTGGCCAGTAGTGGCGGATAGCATTGGCGAGGGGGTGTATTTGGCGCGAATTAGTTGGGCTATGTGGGAGAGGTTGTGGTATGTGCAGTACTTCCATTCCCGTATATGTATTTTTTTAATCAAGGAGTATCGGCGGCGACCGTTTGTGTGACCGACGTACCGAGGTTCGAGGAGGCGGATAAAGTCGGGTTTGTGTGCCGGGGGTCGCAGCGCGGGGGGGGGGGGGGGGGGGGAATCTCGGCGGGAAGGATGGCAGGGCACGAGGTTAGGGAGTCGGGAGAGAGGCCTTCGTCAGCGGCAAAATAGCGGGTGGGCATGTGGGTGGGGTGAGGGGGATGACAGTCAAGAGGGGTGTTGCTAATCCATGTGCACACAGAATGGCATGAAGGGGGTTAGAACCGCCACTTTCCGGAACGGAGTTGTACGCCTTATCCAAGTACCGCGAAAAGTCGGTACCCGTTAGGGACATATTGTGCATATGAACCCATCGCATCGCATCGCGACTGAGCTGCGAACACCTATAGCGAACACCTATAGGTGGAGGGCCATGACTCCCCCGGAGTCTAGCGTACGGATGTTCACTAGTAGTCCTGCGGAGGGATATGTTAGCATGTGTGGGTGTGGTAGATGCGAATGATTTGATGGGGTTGTTACCGAAGTCCGATGTGATGGTCTCCCAACGCCCGCCGTTGTGGCGTTCCAAGAGGGAGAGTAGGAGTTGAAGCGCGTGTTGTGGCGGTCCTGTCTTAGGCCAGACATGGTGGGGCAGTTCCCGGCCATGTGGCCGTTGCTGTTGAATTGGCCACACATGGGGCAACGTAGGGTGGGGTTGTGGGTGAGGAGGCGGGTGTTGTGTACACCCCACATGACGCGTCTAACACAGCCCATACTCTTTACCCTGCTATAGCACGATGGCTACAAATAGACAAGTCATAGACGAAATTCGCCACGCGCCGGGATTTGTTACAGTTTTAGAATTTAAACAAAAGAAACTTTGCTTACAAGCTAGCGCAGCAACATCAAAAGAGCGTTTGAATGGCCAGTTTTAGCAAGCCTTTACCGAACTAACGGCCACGCTTAGCTCGACCCTCATCACTCAACTAGCGGTAGCAAAGCAAGTCAGCACACAGCCAGCCATTACCGTCGGCGTAGACGACACGCCGAAGGGTGGAATTACGGAGCACGACGCCCGTAGCGCACAGCCGCAGATTGAGCGACCCTCGATCAACCCTACCGTGCGACAATAGGCCCCAGCCCCAACCACGACGGTCACCCCAACAAGACTGCCAAATGAGGACTACCACATCAGCACAAAACTATGGGGACCCTCGATTGCCACATGCCTCGAGCTACCCCCCCTCCCGACATCTCACCGGCCCACAATTCTTGAAGCTTACGTGTGACACCTACCGCCACCTCTCCGCCCGCCGACACAACGCCACGCTCGAAAAACACCGCGCCACGGCCTGTCACGATGCCTACGCCGCCTGCGCTAACACTGCGAGTATATTTGCTATGGATGACATTCAGAATTACCCCAAGGACTCACCCATATGCTCGACTGCTCTCTACTCGCCAACGCCAAAGCCGCTGCTTGAGCTACCTTCGCACGCAAGACGCCTGGCCAACCTGCCCCCGACTGTCCAACCCCAGAACGCCCTAACCCAGCCCCAAGACCCCAGCCCGAGCCCAAGCTACCACCGAGAGACAATGGCGACCCCAAGACTCGAAGCCCAAGAACCACGACAATAATGCTTGATGGTGTAACGCGCAGAGCCACGTACTTCAACGACCGTTCCAACTTCATGCGTCACCGCGTGCGGAGAAGAGCGTCCGAGTGGAAACGATTAGGCGCGAGTGAGTAAGTTCTAGGTTGGTTTCATCGAGGGGCTCGCATACCTTTCATCGGCGGCCGTTGGCCCTTACCTTTCAACAACGGCACCTCCATGCTCGACGCAACACAACAACAACTTGACTTCACGGACTCCGAGCTTCCAAGATTCCTGCAATCAAGCGCTTGGGAGCCGGGCTAGCGCAGCATATGGGTTTCCAAAATGTTTTTAGTCCCGAAACTGGGCGAAAACAAATGGCGGCTCATTATTGACCTACGCCTCCTTAAAAATACTGCAAGGAGCACAAACTAATCTACGAGACACGCAATCACATCAAGAACCTGATGCGCGCCGGCGATTGGATGGTCTCCTTCGACCTCACGGACGGCTACTACACACTCGGCATCCGGGAAGAGGACAGAGACTTCTTTAAAGTAAATTATCGCGGCATGCATGCTATACCGTATAGTCGGCCTTCTGATGGGATGGAAGTGCGACAGCTACTACTTTGCCGTCTTACCGAAGTTTGCATCTGACTCCTTCGCAAACCGCTGCCCAACCCCACCGGGCACAACCCTCGCAGGTATACGAGCAAGCAGCCCACGCGACCGAGACCCTCCCGACGCCATCTGCGCAACTCGCGATGGACCGATTACCCCCGTACATGGACTACTTATTATTTTTTGCCGACAGCAAAGATGCATCTCTATGGCTCCAAGACCGCGTCGCGTCTCTTCTCAACCGCTTCGGACTAGGACGCAACCCCAAGAAATGCCCATGGGACCCTACACAAATCAGCGAGCACCTCGGCCTCCATGTCGACACTGCAACCTCTACCTTCCGAGCCCCTCCTTCGAAACTACACTCCGTTGCTACCTTCTACCGGACCCTACTTCAACGCTCTGCACGAGACGCCAGCTGGCTCCCCGCCCGAAGACTCGCAGTACTCGCCGGAAAAGCGCAATACCTCAACCTCACCATCTCGGATTCCCGGCGGCTTGCTTTTACCTCCGAGAACTACACAACGTCGTCGCTAATCGAAAATGATGGGAAGGACGGGTGAAACTCACCGATTCCAATTTGGTGTGATGTGATGCTTTTAATCTAAACTACTAAATATTACTTAACAGTTTCATCTATTCGCAACACAGCGACACTGTAGAAGTCTCTACAAACTTCACATGTAGCTATTTCTAGAACCGGTGCGGGTATAATTATTAATCATCCCACGCTTCCGGCAATGGTACTATGTATTCTATACGTACAATAATTCTAACATGACGAGCTCGCTCCTTTCGTCGCTATACTCGTTATATACTACCCTTTATCGCTATGTACAATTTCTAACATTATTATAGTCATGTATCTAAAGATACGTAGCTGCTATTTAGAGGAAATACCGGAATTAATGGCAAGTATCAATAGATACTACTCGCTAATACTGTAATCTTCTAGCGTCATCGTTGTAGACTATGACAATCCGTCCGTACCCTTCCTCGCCAAAAAAAAATCCGCAGACATCGTTCCCGCCGTGACGGGAGAGTATATGTGAGTATTTAGTTGCTGAAAAAACATATCGGAATGGCCGAGCGGGAGATCCCTATGTTGGTGTACGGATATTATGTTTTTCCTAAACCCTTCGTACATGGCTTCCCGACAGCTGCTGATCCCGCGGATCGCAGCTGTCGGTACCTCGTTCAGCCCCCTACCGTGCCAAGCCTGGCACGGCTACGGGGTTACTAGCGTCCGCCGCGTGGAGGTAGAGGTAGGTGCCGACGGGCCTGCGAGCGCACCCCCCTCCGGGGCCGCCGCCGCTGCGCCGCCGGCGGGCGCCCCTCCCGAGATTTATTCCTTCCGGGCAAGCGCGGAGCGTTCGAAGGCGTAGGACCGGCCGGTTGGAGCGTGACGGCCTTCCACGTACCACACCGACTTGGCTCTACCGATCACGCGGAACTCTCAACTCAACCCCGACCGCCCGGACGTCCGCGCCCATATCCAAGCACGGCCAAACATCCGCGGACAACGACCGCCCAGCCGCACCACGAAAGTACCGACTCATCGAACCTTCGGCCCACGCACCTTAACACGCCTCAATGCGCAACCACGTCGACACACTCGTCGGGACGGGCGACTTGGGCGACCTCGTACTCGACCTCTTCACGGGATCCTTCGATCCCACCACCTACAACAAGTACGGCACTAGAATGCGACGTTTCACAATGTTTTGCGAAGAAGAGGGCATCACCCCGCTACAAGCTACCGTGGTCGATATTCTTCGCTTTACAACATGGCTCGCCCGAGCTGGAACCGTCGCGGCCAACAACCTCCAACCCTTCTTCTTAGCGATCAACACATTCTTTCGCGACCACCCTAATTCCTTTCAACCAAGCATGCCTTAATTTCAAGCCCCGAAACTACCATGAATAGTGCACGCATGGTATACCCTAATTTTCTTAGTCGGATCCAATCCCTAGCCATGTATCACGAGCCCATCACCGACCCCGAGTCCCCGACATTCGCGTCCCAATCCCATCACCCATCGTACAACAGATGCTACAATACGCCCACCGACAATACCGCGCGTTAATCTGGCAGCATGACACCCTCGTACACATCAAGACCTTCCGCAAGATTCTCGCAAGCTGCACTAACTGTTGCTATCTTTGCAACGCATAAACCGGAGTACTCTGCCACATGAACGACATCGCGGTCGACATGACTAACGGTAACATACTGTTATTCGTACAAAAAACAAAGGGGGATCAACGCAGAACCGCGGCCGACAAACCGCTACTATAACTCCCGATTGTTGCCGTACCACTACTACCGATCCTCCGGGAGGAGTTTTCCGTTGGACGCATTAGTTACTCCAAACAAATCGACAATGGACCCGAGCCCGCAAAATTTTGGGCCATTACACCCGGCGAGACACCGCACGCGTGGACCGCATGAACCATCACTGAGTGTATTCGAGAGGCGTGCAACGCCATCGGCGTGTCACCCCCCCAATTCAAATGGACATCGCATAGCCTACGGAAGGGCGCGGCGTCCGCCGCCGTATGCATCGGCACACCCCTCACCAAGATTTGCTACATGGATGATTGGTCGAAAACCATCGACGTCGTCAATGGCAAGTACATCGACCCTACCATGAGCGCAACACTGGATGCATGGTTGTTCTTCGGTTGGCTAGTCGCCACACCCCCGGATCCATAACCTACGCCGACCTTCGGCCGTTATTAGATGGCATATTTTGACTCCAAGTCGCTAAATCCTTACATTGGTTAAAAATTGGGGTTTAATGGTTAGTCAACGTACCATGTTGAGCCCGCCGAAGGCAACGCGCGGAGACAACGCGTCACAAGCGCAGTAAATTATGAAAAAGGGCAGTAAATTGCGGTGGACGCCCACTTGCTTTACATCTAAAGCAGCTCCTCTAGCTGGTAGGAGCCACCTTCTGCCTTTGCGCTCGCCCAATCGGCTCGCGCAACCCACCCACCCTTCCCTAATCGCTGAACATAAATAACACCTATGTACATGTGCATGTGTTTAAGTGCATGTTTATCCACGTAAATGTAAGTAAGCTGTCATCTTTGGCATAGTCTGACACCCAATCGCTTGACCTGTATTTCGATATCTCATCATGTTTCGTCGCGGATGGCGGTGGCAAAATTCATTTATTCGATATCAGAGCAGTGCTGACGCTCGGATGTGGCTTGCCTTCCTGTTCCTCGGGCTTAGGTTTCTTCTTTTTGCTTGGTGGCCTCCACTGCTTTTCCTTGTAAATTTTTTTGTGTTTATTCGATATCTCATATTTCGATACGAACGTAGATACTCGTGCCTCGGGGATATGTGTATGATAAGTACTACATTTGTATGACTAATCGTACACCAAAGTCTCGTAAAAAACGGGTCAGCCCCACGCGAGGAAAAGTTAGTACTTTGTCAAACTTTGGCAGCGTGTACCTGAGGGTGTTCTCTGTTTAACTCCGTTGACTCGGAACCTGGGGTGGTGCGGAAGCGGTTCAAACGTGCAATTTGCTGAGATCGCATGTCGGCGACCCACCACCACCACCTTGAGGAAGACCGTAACGACAGGAGCGCGCGTCTCCGCCCGTAGAGCCCCCCTTCAGCCCCTAAATGATGGTGCACAACGACAACAACCTGACCGAACCTACGGGCTAGTCGGCGAGTCTATCGGTGAAGGCCTGTGGGTGGCAATTTGGGATAGCATGCCGCCGAGACACGAGTCGGCTCGCGCTTTTCGCGTCGAATCCGACAACGCAGGCCGTTTAACCCCAGCACCAACACAAACCAGCAACGCACAACGCGTTGCAGTGCGAATGCCCTTTCACCCCCCCCGGCCAACGGTGCAAATTCCCGGTGCAGCTACGGAGAGTGCGTTACTGGTACCAATTATTACAGGGTCGGTAGTGAGTGATACCGGTCCGCCGACTATCGAACCCACACTACCTATCGACCTTATGTCGGGGGGGTCCTCCGCTAACTCCACCTCCAGCGACACATCGCCACCTACCGAGGTGGGGGAGATACCCGGCAACACCAGCGAAGCCCTCGATATGGAGGTCGGCTCGTCCGACGACGATGGCGACCCCGCTCTCCCCGACGATACCGCCAAGGACGCCGTGTGGGTCCCACCCGTACCTGGCGACACCGTCACATCACGTCAACCCATGACAATAAACCCAATACCGAGGATGCTCGTGGGTTTCATATCAACGAGCACCGTGGGTTTCTCCTTCTTGTCATTTCTGTGTGAAGCTATGGGCAAGGTCAACGATCGTGCCAACCGCACCGCGCGTCTTAGTCGGTCATTAATTTGTGCGGGGGCGTTTGTTAGGTGCGAGCTTGTAAGCCATGAGGTGAATGATGCATCGAAATTGCTCAAGGTCCGCCATTACTTTATCATTTTACCCCATGATATGCTCAACCCCATAACTCACGGAATTGGTGTGTTTTCGTACTTGCACCGAAGGTAGATTGGCACACACACAGTTTGACACACACCGTGTGAGTGTGTGTGTGTGTGTGTGTGTGTCAGTGTGTAATGTGTGTGTGCCTGTGTGTGTATGTGTGTGTGCGTGTGTGTGTGTGTGCGTGTGTGTGTGTGTGTGTGTGTGTGTGTGTGTGTGTGTGTGTGTCAGTGTGTTATGTGTGTGTGCCTGTGTGTGTATGTGTGTGTGCGTGTGTGTGTGTGTGTGTGTGTGTGTGTGTGTGTGTGTGTGTGTGTGTGCTTGTGCGTGTGTGTGTGTGTGTGTGTGTGTGTGTGTGTGTGTATTAGTGTAGGTGTGCCAGTGTGTGTGTGTCACTGTGTATTTGTGTCTGTGTGTGCGCCTGTGTGCCTGTGCGTCAGTGTGTGTGTGTGTGAGAGTGTATCAGTGAAGGCTGTAATTATAATCACGAAAATGTTAACCATTATTGTCATTGTCTCCATGCAATAAGCACAACTGTTATGTCCTTATCCGGCCGGCAGACTTCATCAGCAATGTATGCATCGCGCATGGTCGCGGTTAATGCAAGGTGGTGCGATCAGATAGATTACTTTTCAGAGGGGATGCTCGCGTTAATCCAGTGTTTACAGGTAGTATGCACAGCCACATCTGTCCTAGCAACTTCACCATACAGTCGGAACAAAAGAGAGTTGGTTCCGACTAGCGACTACATTACCCAGTATTTGCGCTACCGACTGTTGGAAGCTAATCAAGTTTCACGTCTCCGCTTCCCACCCCTACTCAGCTCTAACTATCAAGAACTTCGCTGAGATTTTAAGTAAGACTTTGGTCTACAACGGGCTACAAGATCACGCTGTGCCGGCCCAACGTCGGGGAAGGACAATATCCGTACCTTTGGGCGAACCGAAACGGATCCTCCAAGAAGAGCGCGTCCACGTCCCCGGTAACTTTGGCCGCTGAGAAAAGGGCCGAAGCAAGCAAGCTCGCTGCCTCCGCTGCTACCGCGACGAGGGGGTCCTTCACTGGACGTGTTTCTACTGCGTGCAGTGTGGGATTCCCCTATGTATGCCCGGCTCCCGCCATAGCCGCGACTGCTTCGAGCACCACATGCGACTAGACCCGGTCGCGCTTGGCAACATGAAGCGGGTCCGCACGGAATAAACACGCCCCACTGCTGCGCCCCAGCTATCTATTACCCTTCCCGCCTCCAAGTGGGAGGGGAAACACGAAGGGCAAGAGTGTGACAAGAGGATCACGGAATCATTTCATTCCTCCGCCATATTGTGCTACAGGTAGTATGCCCGTACAATATACTCTCTTCGAAAAAGAAAACCTAGAGAGACTTATATGTTGGCCACCAATCCTAAAAAAATGTGTAAAGGAAGTCTGCAACGTCGATATACAGGTGTTCAGGGTTTGCTGGATATTTTTTTGCGCTATTGATTGGTCACTCCCGATACCAGTACGGTACGTGTACGTGTGAGTAGTAACTTCTACGCCCGATCACCGCAGGATAGTCGCAGGATGGTCGCAGGATAGCTTCTCCAGATTCACAAAAGCGTTTATTTTCAGCGGGCTGTTCCAGGATATCATTGATGTCAATAACTTTCAGCCACTCGTACCTTCAGCAGTGAAAGTTGTGGATGGTTCTATTTGTCCTTTTTCTCTCTAGGGTCATAAAGGTCATTTTGTGCTGCTTTCGGATATGTCCATTTCGATGAACCGCCACGTTTTTTTTCTCTCCTCCTTTCTTCTTTTTTGCTTGGGGGCATCCACTGCTTTTTCTTGTAAGAAAGTTTATTTAATGAACCCCCACGTTTTGAATGGAAAAATGCAGAAAGATCTGTGGAGTTTTGTACCTGTATGGTCAACTCCAAAAATTAATCGCTACTCCAGTTTCATATTACAAATAATGTATATTTATACTGCCATGACTTGGAATCGAGTTTTCAGGGAGTACAGGTACTGTGTCAATAAATGGTCCTCTTTTCTTTATTTTTTGCTTGGTGGCCTCCACTCCTTTCTTGTAAGAATTTTTTTCGTCAATATGTGCATGTCGAGCTAAATTCTGTGTCATTTCCTATCTTATATTAATTAATGTTTTACAAGAAAAAGCGGTGGAGGCCACCAATCAAAACGAAGAAAAGAGGAAAAAACCGAAGCCCGAGGAACAGGACGAAGGCCCATATTTTATTTCTATACTGTAGGCAAGATGTTCCGTCAGAAGTTCCTCGTTTGCCATCCCTTTAGCTATTAGTTACAGCTGTGCTGTGCATCAGGCAATCAGAAAGATTGTATTCAAGATATTTTTACTTTTCTAATAATGATTCCCCTGTTCCGCTTCGTCTCTCAAAAGCTGGAAACGTAACGGTACTTCGTTTTCTCACGGCGATGCTTTGCATGAGGGCAGTGCTGACGGTGTGGCATGCATTCCTCTTCCTCGGGCTTAGTTTTTTTCCTTTGTTCTTCTTTTTGCTTGGTGGCCTCCACTGCTTTTTCTTGTAAGAAATTGTCGTTTTCTCACAGCGATACCTGGGGATTGTGTCAAGCACAGTGCAAATTCCATCGTTCTTTCGTTTCCAGGGTTTCCCATCGGGGTTGTTAACTGGAGTAATGCAGTAAACTTGATTAGGCGTGATATGAATGAATGGATGAACGGCACTTATGACAGACATACCTAGGCTTCCTCATTTACAACACATGTTTGTCAGTAGGGCTTTAGTGTTTAAGAGTTTTGGCATATGTGCTTGAGCGAAGCGTGTTTTTTGTTTCGTGCACCGTGGTGACTCGTTGAGATGGAAAAAGTGAGTGTGCGACGGTTGTTTCACGGTTGGATGCATACGGATTGACCCTAACAAGCGTCGACTGTCACGGACGATGTTACTCGGGACACATTCCATACACTCTTCCCATAAAGTCCGTTACTAGTGATGAAATAGGGCTTTTCGCGTAGGACGGCTGTGTATCATGTAGGGTTTCGAAGGTTTAAATGTTCTTTAGCTCGTTGAAAGGGCGGGCCGAAGCTTGTGTTGACGTTGAAGTTAAGGGGGAGGCGGGGAACAAATGGGGCTTATCTCGGCTACTATCCGACGTATTAGGGTTTACGACCCAACCCGATTTTGGGGCATACCTAATTCGGGCGCCCCGGAATTTAGATTTTCCACACTTTGCCTGGTGACTACTCTCGAAATCGGCGGCGCGAGATGCGGTTTTTTTGATCCCGACAAATTGTCCGTTAACATGGCAGCACGTGGGTGTTTTGGCATATGCTTTTGAGATGCTTGACGTGGGTGGGATTGGGGCCGGAAAAAAACACAGCTTGGGAGGCTTGGAAAAGCTTTACTTTGCCGTACGGCGTCCGATTGAAGCAAACTATGTTGGAAATGGAAGCCCTTCACACAAGCAAGTATGAGTTTTCAACTTAATTCACTCCTACTGTGAGGATT
>JAPMLY010000873.1:0-87500 GCA_026401115.1 Tetraselmis chui
CCCCTTTATTTTTTTCTCTCTCCCTCTCCCTTTTCGCCACTTCCCCTCCCCCCTTCTCTCTCTCTCTCCTTTCACCCCCTCCCCGCCCCTTACTCCCCTGTCGCTATCTCATTATCTTTCCCTCTCCCTCCCCCTCTCTCCCTTTCTATCAACTTCTCCCTCCTCTGCACTTCTTAAATTATTATTGTAAGAAAACCTTGCTGCGATGCGTCTGCAGAGGGGAACTCCGCTCTCGTCCGCACCTCCCGCCCGCGCTTTCGCGCGCCCTGCAGTGCTTCACCGGAGCGCCACACCTAGAACGACGAGCGCCGTCGGCGCCATCACCGCCAGCAGCAGCAGCACTACCAGTCGCAACGGGAGCAGCACTCGTTCGATAATCCCCTTCACAATCCGTAGCTAACTCACAGCGACGCAACTTTCCATAGCACAACCCGTCCAATGTTTTAATTCTTTGGTGAACGTGTAAGTTCGCTAGGCGAGGAGTAACTCCCGTTCGCGCTCGGCGGCGCGGCAGGGTGTGTAACTTGGCGACGAGCGGCAGAGGTGCTGCAGCTCGAGCGACGGTCGAGGTGCTGCAGATAATTGATCGGGGGTGGCGGCGATGGAGTTTGTGAGTCCGGAGGGGCTGCGGCAGGATGGGCGCAGGCCACCGGAGCTACGAGCACTGTCGGCGGAGCTGGGAACGCTAGCGCGGGCCGATGGCTCCGCCACCTTCAATATGGGCAACACCAAGGCGCGTCTCCCTCCCCTCCTTCGTTGCCTCTCACCTCTCTCGGCAACGGCACCCCTCTCAGCTCAGTAGAACACAGCACCGCTGCGTGGTCATGGTGTACGGCCCTGCTCTTGGTTCTATCCGTGACCGTCTGTCGTGCGGGACACAGCAGCACGAGAAGCGCCCACCTGAATCGAAAGTATGGTTATCAGAGCTTTTCCATGTTAACACTTGTCTCTAAGTGCAAAGGAAATCTAACTATAGATATCGCACCATCGAAGCAGCCCTGTCTGGGACTCAGACCCGTTCATTAAATGAATCACACCCCGTGTGCGTAGCCTGGCGCTTGTTCTGTCATTCATTAGAAGACGTGTTGATTATACGTCATCTTTTAAAAAGGAGAGGAGACACAGGACTGGGTGTAGTGGCCTGATGGGTGTACCGACTGGCTGACGCATGCAGGTGATGGCAGCGGTGTTTGGGCCACGTGAGATGGAGGTGCGGTCACAGACGCAGCAGGACCGTGCGGTGGTGAAATGCGAGTATGCGATGGCGCCGTTCAGCACCGGTGCGCCACCCCCCCCTCTCATGCTGCTGCACACAAGGTGATAAGAGGAATGGAAATCAACAACTACTGATGGTGCTGGTGCTTGTGGAGCAGGGGGGGAGAGGCGGCGACGGGGTAAAACAGACAGACGGTCAACGGAGCTGACGATGGTCATTCGGGAAACGTTGGAGGAGAACATCATGCTGGAGCTGATGCCTCGCTCACAGATAGACATTTACGTGCAGGTGGACGCCCCCTTTACTGCCATTAACCGCATCCCTAGGGGTGTGTGTGTGTGTGTGTGTGTGTGTGTGTGTGTGTGTGTGTGTGTGTGTGTGTGTGAAAATTTGAAAAGGGAGGGTGGTGGGGGGGGCGGGGGGGGGGGCGGGACCAATACGGAAGTGTAACATGAGCCCTACAGTCCTTATAGAAAGCATGAAACGGGATAGAACAGAGTGTTTGAGCTTGCGTCATCGCATGGTGTGGGCGCATTGTGTTAATGAAAAGGAGAAATGTAGAACTTGTACCTCTGGAACCCTATTTCTTAAATTGGGCAATTACAGAGACACGGGAGACGTGAGTCCTTGCGAAGACGACGAAGGAGGAGGTGAAGCTGAGGTGGATGAGGGTTGCTGAGGGCGGGTGTTCCATGCATGCAGGTGCTGGAGGCGGACGGCGGCACCCGCTGTGCGTGCATCAACGCGGCCATGCTCGCACTCGCGGACGCAGGCATCCCTTGTAAAGACCTTCTTTCCGCCTGCGCCGCGGGCTTCCTGGACAGCACCCCCTTGTTGGACCTCAACTACACTGAAGACGCGGGCGGTGGGCCCGATGTCTCGGTGGCGCTGCAGAACAGTCAGGACAAGGTAATACTTTGGTCTGGCGCTCCTCCGTGGCGCACTTCACTGTGCAGTTACACAATCCGATATTGTGTGATATCGTACACACACTCATTTGGAATAGAAGTGTGTGCATGGGTACGTATGTCTGTGTACCTGGGTATGTGTGTGTGTGTGTGTGTGTGTGTGTGTGTGTGTGTGTGTGCGTGTGTGTGTGTGCGTGTGTGTGTGTGTGTGTGTGTGTGTGTGTGTGTGTGTGTGTGTGTGTGTGTGTGTGTGTGTCTGCATATGTTTCTGTGTCTCCGTGTGTTTGTCTACATCCGTTTCTGTGTTCGCGTGTTTTGTGTGAGTGGGAGCGTGTCTATGCTATTGTCAATGTATGTTAAGACTAGAGGCTGTTAAATGCTCATTTTCATGACGAATTTCGCTTATTTTCGGGCACCATTGTATGCGCGGTATGCTGCTCTCAATGATGTGCGTGCAACCTGTTGGTGGCGGTAGGTGGTGCTGTTGCAGATGGACAACAAGATGAAACGGGACGACTTTCAGGAGGTGCTGAAGCTGGCGCAGGAGGGCTGTCGCGCGGTGGGGCAGTTCATGCGGGGGAAGCTGCTCGAGCGCACACAGCAGCTCGCCAATGCGCGCGGTGCGGTGCAGCTGTAACAAAAGGGACGCACCCACCCTCCTTTCCCCACCCAATTTTATCCGCGTCTCAACTCCCCCTCCCATCGCACCGCCTTTCACCGCCGCTTCTTATATAGGCGCAATTTATGAATCACATGTTTCATATCATGTCATCGCATTCATTGTGTATGGCATTTCAGAAATGCTCGCATTCCAATTCCCTTATTTAAATTTCACACTGTCCATCTTGCCACACCCCCTTGCTGTCCCATCTTTTTCTTGTATTTATCCCATCCCACTCCACGCTTCCTTCTGTCCACCCCTCCCCAACTCTTCCAATCCTTCTCAACCCTTCTCAACGCATTTCACTTCTTTGTGTCCTGCCCAATTTTTCACAATTCAAGGGTCGCGTCTTTCTGCCCAACTTGTCTCTCCGATTTCTACCTTTTTTTTTCGTCTTTTTTGCAAATCCATCTCACCTCATCCCAATCCTCTTTGACGCCACCCCTATTCATCGCATCTCAGTGGCCATCTCAAGTTTACCCTTTCCACGCCACCCTTTTTGACATTATCTTCCTTAATATGACTCCATCCCACCGCCAGTGCGTCGCATCCCGTGTCCATCATCCCATCCTCTCCGTCCTCTTGCCCCCACCTCCACGCACATCATTCCATCCTCGCTCATTGTGTGTCATATCCACAGCGCCCAATATCAACATCTCACCTTCCTCTCCCTGACACCGTCTCCTCTTAACAACCCACACCCTGTCCCATATGATTATGATACCTGAACCCATCTCATCATTCCCGGTGCCATCTACCCGCACGATCCCAGCCCATTCCATCTACGCACACCCCATTTATCATATATCACTCTATACTTGCATACTCATACCAGCATGGCGTCCACGCAGATTTACTTTGGTCGCGCAGCAGCTTAGCCTACATCACATCCATCAACCAGTCTCGCTCAGTCTTGTATCATTCCATCTTCTCATCCGATCCCGAACATCCCATTTTATCTACGCCCGTCCCATCCCATCTTAATTCCCCATCCATGCCATGCCCCTTCAGTCCATCGGAGCAAAGCAACCCACTCAATTATATTTTGTCCATCATCCTTTGCGCAAGATGCAAAGGCTAATTCCTCTCACCCCAACCCGCATACCAAATCACCCACACACTTTCGTGTCATCTCGTACCATCGCATCGCACCCCATCACATCTGACTCGTCTTATTTATCTCGTATCAGCCATCGAGAAATACCGCCTATTCCATGTATCGCAGGAATTGTCTGCCCCCGCCCCATCACCCACAACCCAACAGTGTCATATTCCGCCTCATTTATCAGCTGCATGCCTGCACAGTCATTGCAGCCAAACATCATTCCCAAGTGATCACAGCGCATTTCAGTAATTCAACATTTCAACTCGTTTATTCTAACCTGTGTGCCACTCCGCCTCATTCAGCTCCATTACATAAACCAGAGCTACACCACTTCATCCTATTTCATCCACGCTATATTTTCACCTCCCACATCATTCCATTCCGCATCGAGTCCCGTCACATATCAGTACATACCACCCAAGACAATCCTCACTCTCACTCCAGCCCAGGCCCCCCCTTTCCATGCTCCTGTCAATTCACCTGTCACACCATTCGATCCCATCCCACCCCTCATATTCATCACAAACACCATAGTAAATCCGAATCGCAGACTAGATCAACAGCGCTCGTCTCCTTTTTACCACAGACCATCCAATCACCCTATTTCCCGCCCCACTACGTTCTATTTCATCCAGAGAATCTCACCCGGCCCAATTGAAGATTGTTCACCTCTCACGCCTTCACTCGGACCTCAACACACTCCTGTCCATTTTGCTACCCCCCTCGTCCGTTTCAATTTCCCATCCTTCCATCCACTTCACCACACAACATCCATCTCATCGTGCTCCCCTCATCCCACCTTTCCCCCTCTCACCTCGTCCATTCCCTCCCTCCTCAACCCCTTATGTCTCTTCTCCCTCCCCAAGCCCACCCCTCGCGCCTCACCCCTATCCCAAATCCAGAACTCCTTAATGTCACCCAACCCCCCCCCCCCCCCCCCCCCCCCCCCCCCCCATCAGTCACCTCCTCGACATCAATCGCAGCTGGCCGTGTCCATTGTCGAAGGTCGCCACACTCTTGCCCACCCTCCTCACCACACCACTCCCCGTCCCATCTCAACCCTGCACTTCGTATCCACCGCTATCCACCCCATCTCATCGAAAGAGGGTCGCATGTCGAAGCACTTTGACCCATCCCATTAAATACAGTCGAAAATGGAAGACGTAGTTCCTCAACGTCTGTCCGCACCAGTCCCCATGTATCCAGCTTCCCATTCCACATCCCACCACTCTTGTTCACACCATCCCCATTCTGCATTCGAGCCCTATGGCGGCACAGGTTTGTGTCGGGTGGCGTTCCGGTCTTCAAACATATATTACTAGTTTTCTAAACTTACAACCACTGTCCGCCCCCATGGGAAAAACCCATTTACATTTGACCAGATTGCCTGATAAACGGCACACCGTTGTCATTCCGCTGCGGGAGCCCTCCGCTGAGTCATATGTCGATAAGCGTGAACTCCACCCTCCGCTCCGCAGACAGGTCGCTCTCTTCGTCCTCCAACTCCTGAACAAATGGACGGGTGCGTGGAAGGGGGGGGGGGGGGGGGGGGGGGGGGGGGGGGCGCTCGTAATCAGCAGTGTTCAACAAATACACTGAAACTCAGAGTAAGCAGTGTCAACATATACAATCAAACTCAGCTCGAGTTCGGTTCGCCCGCGTGTATGTTGGCTCTCAGGATCTTGATGTGCAATTGGGTGGCGTTGGCGAATAAACTGTAATAAAAGCCCGGTTGTATACTCCTCAATATATAGAAGGGCGCTGAAAGGGGGGTCATGCTTTCAGATCAAGGAAGGCATGGAAGGATGATAAACGTGGGGAGGGTATTAGGGTTCAACTTTGCGTATCCTGCTTTGGTAAAGTAATGATAGTATGTCGGTTCTGCGATTTAGATATACTTTTGTGAGTCTGAGGGTCTTAGTAGCCCATCACATTTTTACAATGCGTTCAGGTGCCGAAAACGCCCAGGAAAAAGCGGTTGGGAGGGGGGGCTAAGTAGGGAAAGGATCGTGCGCTGCCATTCATTGACATAAGTTAAACATTCACTTGCTTACCTTACACCTTCGCAACACCCCACATAAAGTTTCGCATTAATACTAATTTAAGCACACAACCAAATCTATGTTGCATATTGTTTTCAAATCGGTCCATTGCATTCACATTAACGAATACGTCATTCGGTTTCAGTTCAAATATTTTGTCCCCTTTCACCTCTTGGCCCAACACTTATTTCATTATACCCCATCATTGCTTAGGGTTTGACCGTATTGATTCATGCATACATTGGACGGCCGGAAAACGGCATACATCTTCCCAATACAAGTTGTAAATCATTTCCATTCTTTTTGTATGGGGCGTCTTGAGGCATCGGCATCGCACCCAATTGGTGTTGATGGGGGTGGAGCCTCCCGCTGCGACCTGCTCGAAGCGAGCCAGCACATCCAACAACCGAACCCGCATCTCATCGCACCCCACCCACCTCACCCGCAACTCGGACAGCTCGCACAACCTGCCCCCCCTCGACGGACACCCCTTCAAACTCCAACCCACCGGCACCTCCACCCGCCGACAACCCGCCCCCTGGACATCTTCATTGTTGTCATCGTTGTCGCCCACATCATCCGCCCTCCCTCCCTCGTCATCACCATCCTCCTCTGCCACCTCCTCCTCCTCCTCGCTCTCGTCCTCGTCGCTGTCCGAGTCATAAGCAAACAGCCGTGGGATGGGGAACACAAACCCGTACGCATGCAATTCCTCCTGCAAGGGTAACGTGATGGCAACACAATCAAGACCTCTGCTCCTTCCAAAGACTTTTTTAACGAAAAAAATAAGATAAGTTTTCTGTCGTGCGTTGCTCAATGCAGACTAAACTCCCTTTGAGATGTTGGAGGGCTTCGCTTGTCTTTAGGTTATATGAGGGTCGGTGAGGCATTTCCTCGAATTATGGAAGAAAGGCAATTTGAAGGGATTCACGCAACCAAGGGAATATTTTTGCTTCCAGCAAGCCTCTGTGCCGGTGGAAAAAGTGAAGTGCATCGCCTGAAACTCTGAATGCTTGTGCTCAAACTTGCTGCGTACCACGGTAATCAATGGACTCCGTCACTTCTGAGTGTGCGAAATTGTTGATTGTGTTTTTTGAGGAGGTGATGAACGGGGAAAAACGTGCGATTTTATCTGATCGCTCTGCCAATTAAACAGTGAATTGGGAAAAGACTGAGGCGATTGTGTTTTTATTGTTGTTTAAGGTGGCGCCCGCTGAATCACACTTCAAACCCTAAACCCCCCTCCGCCCCTATCATTAGCTCCTCAATTGAAAAACTGCTTTTGTCCAATCCAAAATTGAGCTCAGTGCAGCAAGCCGGGGACAGCATTACCACAAGGTCTAGGGTTAGTGGGTTGAGGGGAGACATTGGTTAAAGGGCAACAGAAACGTTAGACAACTTATTCGAAAGAAAATATGATATGAAAAGAAGACCACCATAAAAAATAAAAAACAAGCCTTAGCCCCCTGATACGATTTTCTTTTGTCAGAATCATTGGAAGTGATTTCGAAACAAATCGTTGTGTTATTTCTTTGTGGGCATGTGGGTGAAATATATGTCGGCTCTCTGCTGTAAAAGGTGGCGAGTGAGAGGTCGTGAACGAATAACCCGTATCACCATTTTTTTCTTGAAATAAATCCCTTTGATTCTATATCAATTCTTAGAAACCCAAAACCCTAAACCCAGTTTCAAGTGTGACTGCAGTCTGATTCGTGAATTGTTCTTTCAGCTTCGATTCGGTAGTCTGTCGTCGACATTGTGGATCGCAAATGTCTTCAACTCGAATCGCTGGACGTCAGTGACCGTGGTTCCGGAGCGTGCGACCATTCTGCGTGTGGTGGTTGGGTTTGCGGATGTGCGCCTTGGCTCTCTTAAATAAATGACATTTAATTCAGGTGCGAGTGAAAATTAAAGTGCACTCGACCTTTTTACAACAAAATGCTGTGGTAGTTGCGCTGCGTTGTGTGAGGTGGGCGCGTCACAGGGCGCGTATATTGGCAGTGTTAAAGAGAGGTTGGACTCGTGAATATACAAACGAAAGTAGTTTAGCGCTCTGATAGTTTTATATGTATTTATTGAACATATTATTGTCATTTTGTAATTCTTTATGTCGGGTGGGATCTTGGACGTGTACCTGTTGGCTCCGGTGCGCCGCCATCCCTCCACCGCCGCGGTGGTCGCTGCGGATGATCAGGGCCCGCACGGCGTCGATGTTCCAGTTGGAGACGGCGATGCCGAGGAGGCGACAGGCCAGGTAGAGCACCGCCATCGCGGCGCGTTCGGCGGAGAGGCGACGCGCGATGAAGCGAGGGGCGTCGGGCTGCGCGTAGCCCGTCACCCTCAGCCGAATGCCCTTCCCCCCGGCAGCACACACGCCAGCACCTCTCAGAGACAAAAAAAACAGTGGCCATACACATATCTCGTTTATTTGAAACAGTTACTTCCATTGGATAAAAAGAAGATTGTATTCTTTTCAAAACTGTAATATAATTCAAAATAAAGTCGTATTTTGTAAAACCCGCAAATCCGCAATCAACCACCAAAAATAATACTGTAATAAACCTACATCCGATTGCAATGATGGTTAATCGCAGGGGAAATACGGCGAAGGGGTCGCATAGCGCCCTCTGAGTTGTGAGGAACGCGGCGCCGGTGTTGTTGAAATCACAGGATTACAGGAAACTCCAAATGCCACCCTAAAACCATATGAACTAACCATATCAGGGAACAGTGGCGGCGGGTGGGGAGGGGGGACACGAGGACAGGGAAGCGGCCACTGTTCTTCCTGTCCTGAGCTCGTGTATGTATGGTATATATACACGCACATATATATGTTGCTTGTTTGGTAACCCTAAACCCAAACCCACAATCTTCCGCGGTTGTCTGTCGGCTTTATTACCTTTATATGTATGGTGCTTCCCGTATTAATTTGTTTTTAATTAATAGTATATAGGTACAGGTAATAGCGAAATATAACCGGAAAGTGAAGCTGTATTCGTACAATCATCGGAGGAATTCGATCTTCGACGCGGACAACATCAGCGTTAGGAGGAGGAAAAGGGCCGAGGGCGGGGGCGACGATGTGCTGATACCGTCCACGACGGGCATCTGCCGGCAGCGTCGTACCTTGTGTGTGTGCATGAGCTGCGCGATTTCTTCCAGGCAAAGTATCGTGCCGTTCGGGCCGTCCCGTGACAAAGTGTGGCTCGCAAAGTCGAACTGTGCAGCCGTTGCGGCGCCAAAAAGAAGGTTTATTTCAAGCACCGAAAAAGCAAGATAAATATGGAATCAGCTATAAAATAATAATAAGTAGAAATCATTCAAAATCAACGGAGACAATGACACCTTGGGCAGCGCTGGCAATTTATTTCATCCGCAAATATAAAACAATCTTAAATAATATATATCAAGATTTAGGGTTTACGTATGTGGGGGGGTGTAGCGATACATACGTTGAGAGCACGGAAACGAGGCGGATTCTCCGCGAGATGCAACCGCTCAAGGGACCAGTCTCCGGCCGGCAGCTCCAGCGGCAGGTCCCCCACTCGGTGGATGCGCTCCAGGCTGCGCCAGTCGCGGCTCTCGACGACCCACGACACCGCATCGTCGGTGTTCAGGCTATCACGGACGTCGCGACACACGGCCTTGAGTCGCGCTATGGACTTTGCGGGTAAAAACTTGCAGACGTCGAGGAAAACCACCTGCTCCGTAAGCTGCACCAGCGGGAATGCTTCGCCCTCACTCCCGGCGTCGCTTTCGGCAGAGTTACGGTTTTGTTCCGAACTTCCCGCCGTATCCGATGCATCCAGCTTCCGGCTCCGTTTTTGTCGGTGGGTGGCCTCCATGTCGACGGAGTACCCGGCGCCGAGTCGCATTGCTGGCGCGTACCGATACGTCCAGCAGTATGCGAGGCCCGCGAGTCCCGCCGCGGCGGCTAAAACTCCCAGCTGGAACCCACTTGGCGCAATCACCCCATTGCCGAGCATGGAAGTAGCTGTGTAGAAGTTGGAAAGCGTGTGCCCGCCCCTAGCTATTTCCAAGACGTAGCGACTCTTGTGTGAGCGGTCGAAAAGTAGAAGATGTTGCTGCAGTTCTGAGTGCGTGCCACGTCGAGAGCTCATGGCCGCAAGTCTCCGCCTGCTGATCCTGCTCGGCACCGCGCATATTGGGACATGCGTTGTATTTATTTTAAATGTGATAAATCAATCCCTGAATGTTAGCGGCCAAATTGGCCGGCCGCGCGCGGAAAAAAAGTGAATAATAAGTTCAGGGTTTAGATTAAATAATTAAAAAGTTTATACACAGATTTCATTTATTTATTCGTGTTTCATTCTGATTCGTGATATTCGCTCTCCGCCGTGCTGAGAAGACCAAGTTCGAGAAGTACTCCGAAGGGGTGAAGAGTCGGCCCGACATCCGTTTCATTCCCTTTGCTGTCACGGAATTTGGTACTCTCGGCGGCCACGCCACGGCTTTCTTGACGGAGCTAGCGAAGCAGGCAGCCGCATCTAAAGGGATGCATGTGGGCAAGTTGTTGGCCTCCTGGCGTCGAAAGGTCTCTCTCGCCGTTCATGTTGCTCACGCGGACACCGTCTTGCGCGGTTTGTCCGCCGCTGCGGACGGCGTGGAGGCCGCTTCTTCCTCGGCCGGGATGCCTTCTCCTGCCACGGCGCTCTTCACCCGCGCCATGGGCCGCAAGCGTCCCCGTGCTTCCTCGAGCGGCGCGTGAGGCGCCGCTTGTCGCCTCCACGTGTTGCATTCTCGGCGTGTTCTAGGAGTTTCCTTGGTTTGATATGCTAGGCTTGTGCACAATTTAGTGCTTTCCTTTTGCCGTGCTTTGGATTCCGTGATCCTCTTGTCACTCTCGCCCTTTTGTTTCCCCTCCCACTTTCCCTGTCCGTGCTCATCGTGTTTCATTCTGAAGCCACAGCAACCCGTATGTAAAGTAGACTCTAGCAGCGATATTGAATATAATGATTATGTATTTTCTTGAGACACGCATGGACGGAACAATCTCAGCAAGCGGCGGTTTCATTTACTACTTAGTTGACACATATTCAGGTACCCGTACACACGGTGATTTTCCTGCGTCTTTAATATATTTATTTTTTATATATGGCGCCCTCGAGTTTTCCGTGATCCTCTTGTCACTCTTGCCCTTTTGCTTCCCCTCCCATTTTCCCTGTCCGTGCTCATCTTGTTCTTCTTGTAAACATGACCCCGAGATAGACCCTCATCGGCACCCCCTGCGGGCGGCGTTTTGCGAGCACGACGAAGAGTATGAAGATTACAAAACTTCAACTCTTCATCCAACATTTGTGTTTATGTGACATTTGTATGTCTAGATGTTCGTTGATTTGTATGTTTGTTTGTATGTTCGTACTTTTGTATGTCCGTTAGCGCACATGGAATGAAGATGGTAGGCTTAGTTGAATTCCAAGGCGTCTTTAAAGCGTATGCCAAAAGGCATTGGCGTATTCTGGGTCGCAATCGCTCACAAGCACTCGAGGCATTCCATATAATTTGTAGACTCCATGTTAAAACAAACTTGCAATTTCCTTAATGTGATTGTCTATGTGCATGGCATAAAATGGTCCATTCGAGTCATTTGGACTACCACAATAAGCAAAATATCAAAACCATTGCTCACATAGAAGTATCTCAAGTGGCCAATGCCAATTGTATGCCACGGTTGGGGTGGAACATGTAGTGGGTCGAGAGCAGCGGCAATGTGCGGTTTAATCTTTGCTCGTCGACACACGACCCATCGCTCACATAATTGTTTAATATCCTGGCGATTTGTTTCCACTCGGATCTGTCGAATGCTTTGGCAAGAGTGCATTGTAACTCCTCTATGGCATGCCGAACCATTGTCATGCAGCTTAGAGATCAATCTCCGTCGTAGCTTAGAGTCTCGCGGGACACAAAGGCCATCGAGGCGCCAAAAGTACCCGTCTATGGCGACAATTCGATTGCTTGTTGTCCACTCACCCTCCTCCCCATAAACGAGTCTTGGGAGTTCCCGTCGCGAATGAGATCAACAAACTTGTGGCTCAATCGCAACGTATCAATAGTGACCAAGTTCAATTGTGCGTTGCATAGCAACGATTGAGACTTCCCCCGTAAATTGGCCTATTCCGTCGGAACCTCGCCATCCCAAAACAATGGAACTTTGGCATGAGGCCCGAAGGTTGGTCTCCGACTTAACGGATCGACTTCATTTGAAGCTGCCTTGCGGTACGCAAGTGTCATTGTGCCACAAACGGTTGCAAATTGCGCATAAATCGAGCTTGCCGCTTGTTTAGCCTCGTTGATGGCTCTCTAAGCATATGTCACGGTGTGTCGTAATTAGACACGACAAGGAATTTGAAGCACCCTTTAAGGCAACACCTCCCACGCTTAACCGCCTCATAGACAGCCAAAGCATCTAATTCATAGAGAGAGTAGGCGTTGCCACACCGAACTAGATTCATCTTATGCGCCTAGTAAGATATTGGATG
The DNA here is from genome assembly GCA_026401115.1 of Tetraselmis chui. NCBI lineage: Eukaryota > Viridiplantae > Chlorophyta > Chlorodendrophyceae > Chlorodendrales > Chlorodendraceae > Tetraselmis > Tetraselmis chui. The sequence goes on from JAPMLY010000873.1 coordinate 12,433, forward strand.
AAGTCCTCCTCTTTGCTATTGCAACACGATTGTCGCAATCCCCAGTGTCGAAGCAATTTTAGTTTCGGCGAACGCCGCATCCGAGCCGACCTCAGGAAGGATCATGCGTTATGTAGAAATGAACCGTAACTTGAGAGTCTCCAAGACTTCCAAACATGAAGACGCAAGCGTGACCTTTTTTGGATAGGACTTGTAGTAAGTCCGTCAATGGAGCCGACGGGTTGCTAAAATTATGGATGAATTTCGCGTAGAAGTTGCAGAATAGCACGAAGGTGCGGACTTCCCGTTGCGTCGTAGGGACACGTCAATCTTTAACAACGTTGGTTTTCTGGGTCGATACTGAAATCTTGCCTCCATACACAGTGTCGCCCAAGTACTCCGTCTCTTGAAGACCGACGAAGCATTTCTTTTAACGCAACTTCAACGATGGAGCACAAGGCGCACGTGCGCTAGGTGAATTAAATGTGTTCGAATGTAGATACATACGTCGTCGACGTAAACGGTAACTGACTTATGTAAAATGTTGCGCATGATGTCATTCATCCTCCGTCAAAACGCAGCTAGGGTTGTACAAGCCGAACGGCATGGCGGCCCATTCCATAAGAACATCATGCGTTTGAGACAAGGTCTTGCGGATGTCATTTTGACGCACTTGAACTTGCCAGATTCAAAACGCTATGTCGATGTGCATGGTGTAAAACTTCGCGCCGTTTCGATCATCGAGGGTGTCATCCACAAGCGGAAGTGGGTAGGCGCCCTTACGCATAATCTCGTTAAGAACACGGTAGTCAATGCATAGTCGTAGCGAGCCATGAACTTTACGCACAAAAAAGAATTGGTGAGCCGAATTCACGGTGATTGGGGAGAATTAAGTAAGCCCCATTGCGTTTATCCGCTAGTTGTCGATTGAATTAAGCGCGCTTTGCAGGTGACAATTTGATCGATCGTTGTCGCTTCATCGGGCCATTCATTTCAATGGGATGCTCCGATTGTCGGCTTACCTGTGGCGAGTCGACATGTTGCACGAAAACTCGCTTTTTGTACATTCGAAAACGGTGCTAGGTGCACGACACCTCCTCGTGCTACATGCCGCATGTACGCGCCCACGTTTGTTTCTTCAAGCCCCCCAAGGCCCTAGTTGCTATTTTGCTTGAACATGACCTATCATATGATCTTTACGCGCTAGAACTGACCAGTCGTTGTTTGAATTCGAGTTTGGAAAGGGTATGATGTCGGTGATGGTAGTGATGGCGCATCATGCCGCCCGCAGTCACTCCTTCAAAATCGGCGGGATCGAAGGGCTTCAGCCCGCCACTAAAGGCGGCGAAAAATGCACTGTTTAAGGGAGCGAGGCTGCAAAGTAAGAAATTGACGAAAAATCAACAGAAGCGGGCGAAAGCGGCGGAGGCAGCCGCGCGAGAGCAAGCGTCGCAGGATGCCGCGGCGAGCACCCATAAGCGATTGGCCGCGGAGCTAGCGACACTCCAAGCCAAGGCGGAACGCCTCACAAAGGATACCGACAAAGTGACGAAGCGAGCCAAGTATTTGGAGACGCAACTCGAGTCGGAGAGACAAATGTTTCGCAGAGAAGCGCGTTAAGGAGCTGCGCGCGGCGGCACTCGAGTCGGACATTGCGCATGCCGCGCAACTCGCGAAGGTGTGCAGCCAGTGCGAGTCATTGGGTCGCACTATTCGTAAATTCAAGTCCCAGTGTTCGAGCGGTAGTCTAAGCGCGGCTAGGTGTAGGGCGGAAGGCAAAGCTGCAAAGGCACATATGGCGCGCCGTTCATATGAAGGCCTCCGTCCGTTGTATGTCGAAGCGCGTAAGCGCACCACCGATCAACAACGAAGCCGACTACCGTGGCTTAAAAAGCCCCGAAGTAGAAAAGCTTAAGCAATACCGAACGAAGCGTTACGAAGCGTAGGTGGTCTCGAGGGTGAAATGATCGTGCACCTTCTGAAATGCTTCTTTAACGAATGTCATGACATACTCGAGTCGGTGTGCAAAGAGCGTACTATATATACCGCTGTCGTGGAGCGTTTGGTGGACGCACTGCGTGAGCATAGGACAGCAGTCGCGCGGGCCTTTTTGTCAAGGTGACGTGCAGATCACTTGGCGCCGCTACCATGATATGATACACGCATTTGGGAAGAGGTGGAACGACGAGACTGGTGAGCACGAAGTAATCCTGCTGCCACATGGCACTCGACTTCCGTTACTACCAAGCAAAAATGACGTTTGGCAATAGGAGTTCCGAATCGCGGAGTGGTCGGGGTTGCAATTGTCAGGAGACGGCAATAGGGCCTATGTCGACATGATGTAAGCACTCTACAACAAGTTGGTATGGCTCCTTGCTGAGCAACCACCGTCAAGCAAGGTCATCCAAGTTGCGTTGGCCTATTGAACAAGTCGGTGTTTGACATTGTATACACAATAACACGGGGTTCACTCGCTGAAATTCCCGTGCAGTTCTTCTTGAAAACCATATGACGGCAGTGTGGCCTTCAAGATGGATAACCATGGACCCGTGCTTGCCGCCCTCAAGCCGGTGCTCAACATCGTGGATGCAAATGGCTTAGTGATGGAAGGAAGGGGCTTCAACAACATTCATAACAACGTGAAGATCATGGCGTACGAGGGGCATGAGAAGTATTACCAATTTGTTACACAGCTTCAAGCGATCAAAGAGGAGCTAAGAGAACTATGTTATGAATCGGGCAGGGAGTTGCATGGCATATCTACACCTTCAAGCTTGCCCTTGGTGGTGATATGGCGTTTCGGGGTTGGGCCTTTGGGCATGTTGGGGCAACATCTGCTGTCTTTTGCTGAAATTAAAATTGAAATTGTTTACAACATGTACCGGGTGAAACCGGTTGCTGTCTCTAGGCCCCCATGTACGTGCCGTTAGTGGTCTTATATTAACATGAGCTAGACCGTGAACCACCGATCCCAACCTCTCCATTGGCAGAAGCGATACCGTCTAAAACATACACGTAACCATGTATTTATAATTTTTTGGATCTATAACTTGTTTTTTTGGATACAGTATGAAATATAAAATGTCGCTAGTCTCCACGATACGCGGCTTGCTCCAACCGCTGCGAAGTAGCAGAGCAGCTAAGCCGGTCAGCTCGTGCTGGTCGAGTCGGACCTACCTGACCTCTGCTCTTGTGCGACTCCGGTTGTGCCGGAGCTCGGGAGGAAGCGCAAGTAAAAAACCCCCTGGCTCAGGTCGTCGACGGTCCCGACTCGATCCTTGCACATCCCCGTCCGGGACATTAGTCGTTCCTCCCGGCGCAACTCGCCACCTAGCTTAGCCTTCTCTCCTCCTGCGGGGGCTGGGAAGAGAAAAGAGCTAGGCCACATACGGTGTCCGGCTGGCTCTCATGCCCCCGAGCCAGATTTTCTCTTGTCCCCTGTCCATTCGCCGTATGTTTCCACCACTTATATGATCGCGTTGTGCCGTCCGTACCCTCCCCCGGTGGTTTACGTTGTTAGGGGGCCGCCTTTACGAGCAGTGCGCCGTAACGATAACCTTACTACCATAGGCCCATTGCCTGAGGCGGAATGTCGATAACCGGGTACCGACTAGGGGAGGGGTTGGTGCAACACAGGGATCGAGTCGCCGTTCCTCAAAAGATGGTGGGTACGGGTATATTCCTCAAAAGATGATCCCCAAAAACCCCCGTACCCGGGTTTCTCCGGCGGCGGGTGAACCTATGGACTGCCGCCGCCAGACCGTGCCGCTGCTCCGGCTGCGACCCACCTCCGTCCTGCGTAGCTTCGGGCCTCGCCCCCAAGGGAGACTTAAAGCTCACATGGGTGGCGATAGCGAGCGAGCGCCGTGCCCTAGCGCTGCTTCCCAACTGTCCGCCGCCAGCTTCAACACCCTCGTCCAACCGCTGATCCGTCCGTACCCTTCTTCGCCAAAAAACATTCCGCAGACCTCGTTCCCGTCAAGACGGGGGAGTATCTGTGCGTATTTAGTCGCTGAAAAAACATATCGGACTGCCCGAGCGGGAGATCCCTGTGTTGGTGTACGGATATTATGTTTTTCCAAAACCCTCCGTACATGGCTTCCCGACAGCTGATGATCCCGCGGATCTCAACTATCGGTACCTTGTTCAGCCCCCTACCGTGCCAAGCATGGCACGGCTACGGGGTTACCAGCGCCCACCGCGTGGAGGTAGAGGTAAGTGCCGACGGCCTGCGAGAGCACCCCCCTCCGGGGCCGCCGCCGCTGCGCCGCCGGCGGGCGCCGTCTTTCGCTTTATTTGCGACATGGCCCGCTAGAACAAGCACCTCATCCCATCCGCCTACAAGCGCAAGGGCATTGCACCGCTCATGGAAAAGACAATTGACTTTGCAAATATGTTGGCATACTCGTTCAGAGAGGTGTATGGGCTGTTATAGTCGTACTTGTGCCATGGGTGTGTGTTAATCCATGAACACACGGAATGGCATGAAGGGGGTTAGAACCGCCGCTTCCCGGAACGGAGCTGTACGCCTTATCCAAGTACCGCCAAAAGTCGGTATCCGATAGGAACATATTGTGCATATGAACCCGTCACATCGCATCGTGCACACACTGCGAACACCTATAGCGAACACCTATAGGTGGTGGGCCAAGACTCCCCCGGAGTCCAACGTACAGATGTGTCCATTATCTTGTCCACCATAGGGATCTCACAACACTCCCCCTTAATGGACATCATCCCATGAACTCCGGCCGGTGCCCTAGTAAACCCCGCAGTAAACGCGGAGGGCCCATAACATGTTAATCCATGAACATACGGAATGGCATGAAGGGGGCTAGAACCGCCGCTTCCCGGAACGGAGCTGTACGCCTTATCCAAGTACCGCCAAAAGTCGGTACCCGATAGGAACATATTGTGCATATGAACCCAACGCATCGCATCGTGCACACACTGCGAACACCTATAGCGAACACCTATAGATAGTGGGCCAAGACTCCCCCGGAGTCCAGCGTACAGATGTGTCCATTATCATGTCCACCATAGGGATCTCACAACAGTGTGACCTCCGCGTCAAATGCTATTAGGACTTGCCCCCGTCCGACACTCAACAAGGACTACAAGACTACCAATTCAGCCACGTCGGACAACAACATTTGTACCCACCCGCTATGATGATGACAAACCCGGTGGATATGGTTGGGGTCACTTTGCACGCCGAAATGAAAACTTGCCCGTACATTATGTGGCACACCGTGTACAAGAGATGTAACAACACGGCAACAACTCAAGCGGATATGAAGGCATTAGAAGTTATCGGATTACCGGGGCGGGGGATTTAGGTGCAGACTGAAAAGGGCAAGAACCCTACCAAGGCACACCTTCCAACCATTAACGGGCCAAAGGTTAGCAAGGTGGTGGAGGGCCGTGGTGTTGTGATGGACGCCGTGATGTCACCATCCGACCATGCTAGTGCTACAAAAACCTACAAGGTACGGGAAGTGTATGACTCTTCGAGTGTGGCATGGAGTGCATACCCGGGCGGTAATGCAGCGGACAGACGAACAACAACAACACAAGCACTACGCGCAGCCGCGGAGGCTTTTGTTAGCATTTTTGGATGTTAAAGCAGAAGCGGATGAGACTCCGTATATACATTTCGTGGTTTGGCACTTCCCGACATAGATGGAGGCGCATGGTTGCACTGATCGCTACACCGCTCAGCGCATGGAGCATGCAAACATGGAGGTGAAACAAGGCTACCGTCAAGGCAGTAAACACTATAACGGCAAAGCGTCACATGCACGGGCAAGCTCACGCCGAGAAAAATTGGGCAAGTTCTCAAGCGCAACACAATACGCAACGACATTCATGGACCCGTCCATCGTGCCTAGTCACAAATGACCAAGCGGGAGGCACATGCAATCAAGTTGGAATTAGAGGAGGTGGCAGCAAGGCGCATCAAAAAGTGAAATGATAACATATTTACATCGATGATATTGTGTAATTATATATTTTAATGTATTTGTGTGTGCTTCATATGCCAACCGTGGTCTTCGTAGCTAGGCGCTCACGCATTAATCATCCGGCCGTGCATCTTACCTCTCAACAACTACACGCTACTTCTCCTTGCATCGCCTGCATTCTAGTGTTAAATGCGGATCGCATCTCATGTCCGCGATGACGACAGTGAACCGTTATGTGTAGTTGATGGCTCGTCCATCTTTGTCATCATCCATGAACTTAGAGGTGTTGATGACGTCCTATGTGCCCTCCTCACCTAGTTCATGCATGCCGCCGCCGCTACTTCTCCCGCAGCTCCTCTGCCTCCATGGCAAGACGTCTTATATGCACAATTCTGTCCTCTCCTTCATGACCTTCCCCCCACTCCCCAAACTTTCCCACCTCCATGTAAGGAAGATGTGGGTTTGGTACGGAGCAGTCCGAGCTTTGTACCGATCGCAGCGCGTCCGACTCCCCCGGAACCCCTGATGAATGTGCTGGAAGTTATTGCCGCGTAAGCCTTGCAGTTCGCTCATCAAATCCGCTTTGGGGTCGGAGTAAATGGGCAATATGTGCCACGCAGACATGGTAGCCCTCTGAGAGTTGCACGTCAATGCTAGGCGTGGCCGACACGATGGAAGTGTGAAAGCGCAGCGTGCCTAGTATGCTGCGCAGCGTGCTACCTTGTTTCCACGGGGTTTCCGTCACCTCCACGGAAAATGGAGGGAGAAGAGTAGCGATGTCACCTTTGTCTGTCAACCGAACCCAATTGAAGCTCGCCCGCCTCTAATACTTCACCCGCGCACGCGCTCGCATCGCGCGAGTCCGGCTCTTGCCTTTTACAACCCTTGGCGGATCATCATGTTTTCTCGTGAAAACACGCAAGTGAAGCAATACCTTCCATTCGGGTGCTAACAAACTTTACTCGATGCTTGCTTGGGTTGGATCTGACAATATTTCTCCTCCATAAGCAAAGCTCGGCGTCGCAAAAGGCCGCCACAAGGTCGATGGGGCCGCTTTTGAAGGTTGATGTTGCAATTGTGCGCCCACATTTCAGCGGAAACAAGTAGAACAGACAAAATTGTGTCTGCAACTAGCTCACATAAGGCAAATTGCCACATTGTGTGTGTGTGTGTGTGTGTGTGTGTGTGCGTGTGATGTATGTGTGTATGAGTGTGTATGGGTGTGTATGTGTGTGTGTGCAATGAGATCACGACCAAAAACGTTTTCGAACAAGGAACAAGTGTCGTCAGGCTCGTCGTTGTACTAATGAGAATGACAATATGTCGCCATGGACAATGAATGGGACTACACGGTTGAAGCCGAAACCTTACACTAAACATGTCATGGGTCTACTCGCGAGGCGCGTGACAGCTGCGACCGACTCCTCGCGATGACGTTAAAAGACCAGCATATGATGGGGAAAACATGCTGCTCATTCTGCTTTTGCTGTGAATGGACGATGATGTTATTTGTAGACACATAGTACTACAGTACAGGAAATGGATGTATCCCGGTAGGTCACTGTAATCAAGTTCATTGCATAATGCTACCATCAGCAATGAAACTTATGCAGATATTATGTACTGCGGAATTTCCGCCCGCGAAGCACTTCTCCCAATCTTCCGCGTCCGTCGCGCTGCCGACAACCGCGAATCATAGAGTCCATGCGTCAGTGAGTGATAGCCCACATACATAGCAGCTTGTCACTCAGCAAGATGCGCGGTCCAAGAGATGATGGTGACTACCGGCGGGCGGGTCCCCGGGATAGGGATGTGAGGGGTGGCCCGCCGCGTCGCGGCCCTCCCGGTCCTCCCGGCCCACCCAACCTGCCCGGCCCGCCGCCGCTCGTCATCGACCGCGAAAAGGTAACCGAGCCTGACGTGTCTTGCCACCCCCTCTTACGTGCCCAACCGTTCTCGTCGTCAGTAGGCCCTCTCACAGCCCCTCCGATAAGTTACCGGATTACTCGTCAGCTAGCGCGTGAAATTGGCACGAAGCTGTGGCGTGGATGCGGGATCCTGAAGCAGTATGACGTAGTTTGGACTCACAGTGATATCTTGTAATAAATGAAATATATTATTAACTGTTGCTTTGTTTTACTTACGGGTGGTGAAGTTTGCAGCCGTCCCGCGTGTCTGAAGGTTGCATGACTGTGGTGTCTTTTGCTTTGCTTGCCTCGCCCAGACTTGTCCGCTCCTGCTGCGAGTGTTTCCTATGCTGGGTAGCCACCACAAGTTGGAGGAGTACCAGCGAAACGGGGAGCTGCCCAAAGGGGAGGTGCAGGTGTACACGTGGATGGACGCAACGCTGCGGGAGCTGACGGATCTGGTGGGTGATAGTTGTGGGAGGGCTGACTTACCCCCCCGTATGCAACTTTTGCTTGCCCAGCGCTGGCTTTCCCTCCGTCTCAACCATCAGATGTACACTGTCAAGTGACAACTGCGCACCTGCTCACCCCTTTCCTCTTCCCTTACTATCCTCGTCCCCTTCCTTGATCACCTCAGGTGAAGGAAGTGCAGCCTGCCGCACGGAAACAAAACGTAAGCCGGGCTCTCAGAGCTGCACGAGTGCCGTCCACTGCTCTCGTCCAATAATGGCATACGTCCAAAGCACACAATCACATGAATAGTTGGCATTTCGTATAATCCTCCAATTCGCTGCCGCAGGCCCGTCTTCAGTTTTCGTTTGTCTATCCTGACCGGAAGGGGCACAATGTTATGCGCGCGGTAAGGCCTCTTCCCTCCGCTGAGGCCTCGCCTCATGGGCTGCATTTCTTTGAGGGTGGTGGGTGCTGGGGACGGTTGGTTGTGAGAATTATTGATCTCTTCCTTCTTTTATGTCTCCAGGTGGGATCAGTGATATCCGGAAGGCCAGGGGATGATGACAAGAAAAACCTCAAGATGTTGAACTTTCAGGTGGGTGCTTCATGTCTGTGGGCACGCGCGCGCGCGCGTGTGTGCGTGTGTGTGTGTGTGTGTGTGTGTGTGTGTGTGTGTGTGAGAGAGACAGAGAGAGAGAGAAGGGGGGGGGGTGAGAGAGAGAGAGAGAGAGAGAGAGAGAGAGAGAGAGAGAGAGAGAGAGAGAAAGAGAAAGAAGGACTGAGCGAGAGATTTAATTGGATGTAGCTTAGTTTTTTGGGGCAGGAAGAGGGGGAGTGAGGGTGTTAAAAAATGGAATTGAAAGTAAATCAGCGCGGGCACGCGTGTGTGTGTTTGTGTGTGTGTGTGTGTGTGTGTGTGTGTGTGTGTGTGTGTGTGTGTGTGTGTGTGTGTGTGAAAGGGAAGGGGGGGTCTATGGCTAGCTCGCTTGGATGTCAGAGCAGGATGTGTTCGGATAAAGTAGTGATCAGCCAACGGTGGGGGCGAGACAACGTGGTACTAATTTGCTTTGTTGTGTCGCTCACATTGTTTGTTGCCGTTACAGATCGGGGACTACCTCGATGTCTGCATCAACTGATTGTGAGGCGAGTAGGGTAGCGCCCCCGCAAACAACAGCTGGTAGCAGGCAAAGGAGATGTTGTGGACTGTTTAAAGGGGTACCTTGAATTGGCCCATGACAGCGCTGCCTCAGGAGCAATGCGAGCATTTTCCTTTGCGTCAACGCACATAGCTGTTATCTGCCTTCATTCACATATAATGCCATATGTAACCTGTCAAAACAATTCAAGGCCTGGTAGCGCATGCACAGACACACATATTCGAGCAAGATCTCATAGGCGCTCACCCCATGATGCAGACACAAGCAACCAAACACACACACACACACACACACACACACACTCACTCACACACGCGCGCGCATACTCACACTCACACATACGTATCCAACTGTGTACATGTTCGTTGTGGCATCAGACGCACACACTCACGCATTCGAATTCATTTAGTCTCTCTCTCACTCTCTCTCTCTCTCTCTCTCTCTCTCTCTCTCTCTCTCTCTCTCTCTCTCTCTCTCTCTCTCTCTCTCTCTCTCCCTCCCTCTCTCTATTTCTCTCTCTCTCTCTCTCTCTCTCTCTCACACACACACACACACACACACAGAAACACATATGCGCGGACGTTTAGCCACTTGCACGCGCAATCATTCACTCAAACATCCGTTGGCACGCGAACGCATTAACACACATACACTCTCACACACACGCACTTTTTTATGAAAAACCAGTGACCCACATAGACATGTATGCTCACTTTAACTCAAGCACACGAGCCCACCTATACATATTCACGTGCTCTCCCTCAGTTCCATACAGTAACACTCAAACTGCATACACGCCGCCATATTCACGGGCAATGACACACACACACACACACACACACACACACACACACACACACATAAACTCGGCGATGCACGTATGACAACCAGTACATTAACATATGCAGATGTAAACAAATCAGACGAACACACTCACCACGCGATCTTGTTCGTGCGTGGCTCGCGCTGTGCTTGAATGTATTATTCAAGAAGCGCGCATCGTACACCCATTGTTCATATAGTAACGAGGTGTTGGGCTCTATTGCGAGCGTTGCTCACCCTCCACAACAATGTGTGACACTTCGCATTGGCCTGCAGAACTTTAGAAATTGATATCGCGAACCTCCGAAAAATTTTCAATGTTCTAATGCCTGCATTACTATTGATTTGTAATCCTTATTCATAACTCGACACAAACCAAGGGTGTGGGTGATCCTCTGTCAGCGTGAATACATACCATTGCTAAGTCTTATTGAGATGATGATACGGAGCAACCCTCCCCCCTTCCCGTCTCTAATGTGGCCAACATACAGAAACAAATAATCGTATATATCGCAAATATCACCAACGCTGCCGCTAAAGTATCCGTGCTAGAGTAGCACAAACTATAGTTTTACATAATATAGATATGTATTATTCAATGTCCGAATAATATTATACTACTTGTCAAAGAATTCAAACACAATGGCTCACCATATACCCTTCCTTCGTGAGCGCTAGCCGAACAACGCTTGAGGTTGTAGACTTCCTTCCCAGCCCCCGAAAGAGGAGGGAAGTCTTTACTAGGAGCTGCGACGGGAGGAGTAACGGTTATCACGGACGAAGGTGTGCGTGGATCGAGACGGGACCGTTGACGACCTCAGCAAGGGGCTTTTTCGCCTGCCTTTCTCCCCCAACTCCGGCGCTATCAGAGTCGCACATGAGTGTAGGTAAGGTAGTCACGACTCTAAAAGCGCATATTGACCAGCTTGGGTGATCAACGCCCCCGGCGCGGCAAGAACATACCACGCATCGTAGAAATTACCGACATGCTATCAGTTATACAATATATATATATCTTATATTTGTTTTTCAAAAGCCCACCGTACCGAGGCTTCCCGACAAGTGCAGATCACGCGGATAATGGCTGCCGGATTTCACCCCGCCTAGCCCCCAATCGTGCCATGCCTAGCATAGTTATAGGGCTACCAACGCCCACCACGTGGAGGTGGGGGTGAGTGCCGGCGGGCATGCGAGCGTACCCCCCTCCGAGGCCGCCGCCGCTGCGCCGATGGCGGGCGCCTCGGAGTGAGACTTCGGTTGAGCGCACTCAGCAATTATCGTGGTCATGGTCACGTGTGCGATAAGAAAATCCGGATTCTTACTTCGCACCCTCCTCCCTAATATTCGTCGCCCGTATCTTGCTGCCGCGGACATTACCGTACATAATATTGAACTTCGTATTATGGGGACATCCCCGGACGTAAAAACGCATGCGATTCATCGCGTCACGAGCCATTTTTCACTACCTACGGAGTTTTGGTGCTTGAACTTACCGGCCCATTAGGCCTCAATTGATGTGACCCTCGCCAACCTTGTCATTGATGACGAGTGGGAATCGCTAGATCCTTTCGTAGATAAGTATCCGCAAGGAACTACTAAATGTTGCCACATACACTTTATCAAGGGCGGTTCACCTCCGTGCTTCGTACGACAATATTTCGCGTACGAGTGGAATATCGGATTTTGACCATCTTGCGTTATTAGTCTCTACCCTTGGGCACGTTTTCTCGGATTTTTTGGGCCCCGATGTCGAACTTACGGTATCGAGTGGTCAGATCGTTGGGCATACCACGGAGCTTGCGAAAAAAATAATGTGCATGAGACGAAAGTCCTTACCGTGATGCGAAGTGACATTTGCAACGGGAAATTTCGCGCATTCTCCGAGCTCGGGCCTACCTTTGTTGGAGATGGAAGTACAATGGTTACACGGGTAGTCGAGCCGGCCCCGCTAGGGGGGCATCAGTGGGGACAAAGAAAGTGAAAAGAGAGAGATGGCGACCGGCAAAGGCACCGACAGGGCCGGCCGACCGCCACTAACGGGCAAATAGAGTACCACTATTAGTACAACACTAAGTACTAAGATAAGGACTAGCTACCTTGTACATAAGCACTAGGTAATGCAATGCTAGTGCTAACACTACCCCTCAAGGTAGCGTAGGTCTTGTCGTCGCCTTTGCTTGTCTTCGAGGAAGGAGTCTTTTTGGTCGTAGGCGTTGTTCCGGTAGCGGTATCTCAAGCAGGGACTGGATCCGTCATTTTTTGGCTGGGTTCGGATCCATGAGTACTTGATTTTTTAGGATCCGGAACTAGTGAGTACCTCGTAAAAATGGATCCGGATCCCGCGATTACCTGTGATTCTAGGGTTCGGATCCCGCGATTACCTGTGATTCTAGGGTTCGGACCCCGCGATTACATGTGATTCTAGGGTCCGGATCCCGCGATTACCTGTGATTCTAGGGCACGGATCCAGCGATTACATGTGATTCTAGGGTTCGGATCCAGCGAGTACCTGTGTTTTCGGTTCCGGAACCGAGTACATGAGTACTTCTAAATTTTTGGTTCCGTTGGACTCGTTGGGTTCGCGATTCCAACAAGTACTCGAAGTACTCATGCAAATTGATACAAATTGCGCATTTTGGGGGAAATTTGTATTGCAAATTCAACTTTTACATCTCTACTAGTTCTATGCGCCTGCTCATGCTTGGATCCCATACACTACATTTTGACTGAGGTATCCTGAACACCCTATGTGAATTCCCAACAAGCTCCTCTTATGTACGTTGGATAGCCGTCGATGACAAGCTCTTCCCTGATCTATACGGTCTACTACTTCCCGCTTGCCCCGCCATTGTTGCTAACTATGATAGCAGTTGGATGTGGACGGGCAGATTATGGTGGATTTCAAGCGCGCACGCACCGTTTAACTGGCCCTTCAGTGGGCTTCAATCGATTCAAGGCTGCGGAATGACAACAATCATGGCTATTGAACCAATCCTAGACATACATCTCAGCAGATTTGCATTGCCAAATACCTCCCAAAAACCAGCGTGTCACTTCGGGCCACCATTGAATCGTGAGATACTCGGAATCGTGAGTACTGATTGGGTATCGCGATTCCACATCGTTTGGCGAGGATGAGGTACTCGCGATTACCGCGGATCCATTAAAGTACGACGAATACCGGATCCAACGATTACTTACAATAACTGGTATTGGATCCAACGATTACTTACAATAACTGGTACCGGATCCAACGATTACAATAACTGGTACCGGATCCAACGATTACATGTGATTCTAGGGTTCGGATCCCGCGATTACCTACCGAACCTAGGGTTCGGATCCAGCGATTACCTGTGATACTAGGGTCCGGATCCCGCGATTACATGTGATTCTAGGGTCCGGACCCACGAGACCGAGTCCGAACCCGAGTAGTCTCGGGGATTCGCGGAGCCATAGGATCCGGATCCAGTCCATGATCTCAAGCCGGGTAGGTGACGCTATTAGTGCTCAAAGGAACGGCATGCTATCGGCCGGCGAGAAAGGGGAAAAGCCAACATGGCTGCCAACAACGTGTAGGCACTTCAAAGTAATACTCCCCCCTTTCGCCGTGGGCAAGGTTAGAACCTCGCTAAGTCAGATGAGCGTTGCGGCGTCGCCGCGGAAAAAAACAAAAACATTACTATTTAAAGTACGCGGGGGCCAAATTTTCGCGAATCGATTTGAATTTGATTTGAAGCCAGATCCGATCGATAACATCGGTGAGCTGTGAGCAAGGTGGTGCAGACGACCAACCTTGGGCGGCCATATGAGACCTTGGGCGGTTGGTGTCGGTAGAGCTAGTTTCAGCGAGTATCGAGGTTGCACGCTCTTCTCCTTGGGTGGCGGAGGCGGTACTGCTAGCCTCGGACGGCCACGGGGGACCTTAGGTTGCTAGCGTCAATATTGACTTATTAGCGTGTATCTAGGTTGCACGCTCTTCTCCTACTTGGGCTGCCGTATTTCGGAGGTCTAGCTATCCCGGGTAACGCTGTAGAGGGCCCATAACATGTTGGAGATGGTAGTACAATGGTTACATGGGTAGTCGAGCCGGCCCCGCTAGGGGACCGTCATTGGGGGCAAAGAAAGTGAAAAGCGAGAGATGGCGGCCGGCAAAGGCACCGGCAGGGCCGGCCGACCGCCACTAACTGAGAAATAGAGTACCGCTATTAGTACAACACTAAGTACTAAGATAAGGACTAGCTACCTTGTACAAAAGCACTAGGTAATGCAATGCTAGTGCTAACAACCTTAACCCTTTGGCGGTTTGTGCTCCTTCTCCTGCGGATTATATTGCATGTGCATCGTTTCGGGTACCGTTCGAGGAGCTCTCCCGCTGTTTTTCGCGTCTCACGAGCCCAATTCCCGCGGACCCTCGGATTGCTACATGATGGCCGCGCGCCGGGTGTTGGGCCTTTCTCCGGCTCAAGCTTACCACGCCCGGAAGTGTCTGCGGTACAGTACGCGTGAGGCTCCGGGAGTGGCTCGGGGGTTCTTCCTCCTCCATCTACCTCATCTTCTACCATGTCGGGAGAGCGGACGACGGACTTTATGCTCATGAACGACATCCCTCGATGCCTGAGCTCGTGGTACGTTATCCGATTTCACTATCTTTCATTACATGCTTTGGGGGAGTTTAAGATTGAGGCTCCAGAAATTAAGGAGCGGTATTTGCGATTGGAGGTCCGTTGTATTCGGTCCGAGGCTTGTCGGGATCGACCCGGGGACGGTATGTGGCTGGATTTTGCGGCTCCACATAATAAGCACTATGTTGTTGAAGTTCACGTAACTAGTGCGCGAACGGACTATAGTGTTCAGGTTAGGGGTTCTCCGCTTACTGCTCTATCTTCCGTAGAGCTTGGCGGTTGATCCTCATATTGAGCTTGATGCCGATCCATCTCCACACTACATCCTCTCTTGGCACCCCGTCCATTCATTCAGAGCATGATTAGCATCCCTTTGTCTTGTAAGGTGGAGGGAGGCTGATCGCCTAGCTATCATGGTAGTTGGTTGCCGGTTTCGGAGCCCGCCGGCGGCGCAGCGGCGGCGGCCCCGGAGGGGGGTGCGCTCGCAGGCCCGTCGGCACCTACCTCTACCTCCACGCGGTGGGCGCTGGTAACCCCATAGCCGTGCCAGGCCTGGCACGGTAGGGGGCTGAACGAGGTACCGACAGCTGCGATCCGCGGGATCAACAGCTGTCGGGAAGCCCTGTACGGAGGGTTTTGGAAAACATAATATCCGTACACCGGCACAGGGATCTCCCGCTCGGCCAGTCCGATATGTTTTTTCCGCGACTAAATACTCACAGTTACTCTCCCGACGATGGGGCGGGGGCGTCGTTTGCGAAATATTTTTTGGCGAAGAGGGGTACGGACGGATCAGCGGTGGGGCGAGGGTGTTGGAGCTGGCGGCGGACAGCTGGGAAGCAGCGCTAGGGCACGGCGCTCGCTAGCAGCCACCAGCCCTGCGAAACCTTCTGGTTTCCCTTGGGGGAGAGGCCCGAAGACACGCAGGACGGAGGCGAGTCGCAGCCGGAGGAGCGGCACGGTCTGGCGGCGGAGGTCGGGAGGATCATCCGCCGCCGGAAAAACCCGGTACGGGGGGTTTTTGGTTAAATATTCCCGTACCCACCATCTTTTGAGGATAGCCGATCCCTGGGCATTATCCGTTCCCCCTCCCCTAGTCGGTACCCGGTTATCGACAGGCTGCCTCAGGCAGTGTGCCCCGGGTTATCGCAACAGCACACTGCTCGTATAGGCGGCCCCTTAACAACGTAAATCACCGGGGGAGACAAGTGCGGCCAGCACAGCGCGATCAGATGGGTGGTGGAACCAGACGGCAAACGGACAGGGGAAAGGAGACATCTGGCTCGGAGGCAGGAGAGCCAGCCGAACAACGTCTGCAGCCTCGCTTTTTCTCCTCCCAGCCCCCGCGGGGGGGGAGAAGGCTAGACTAGGTGGAGGGTCGCGCCGAGAAGAGCGACCACTATCTCCGATATCTCGGACGGAGTCGAGCAAGGATCGAGACGAGTCCGACGACGACCTGCGCGAGGGGGGTTTTCCACCTGCCTTTCCCCCTACCTCCGGCACGACCGGAGTCGCACAGGAGCCGAGGTCAGGCAGGTTCGACTCGACCAGCTCAAGCTGACCAGCCTTGCTGATCGGCAACCCCGCCGCGGCTGGAGCAGGCCGCGTATCGTGGAGAATAGCGACATTTTTTATTTCATAGTGTATCCAGGAAAAAAAAAATAGTATAGGTCAGAAAATAGTAAATACTTGGATACTGGTACGGGTATGTTTTAGACGATATCGTTACTGCCATTGGAGAGGTTGGGATTAGTGGTTCACGGTCTACCTCACGCTACTAAGTCCTGTATGGCATGGCAAAAGGGGGGGCCAGAGACTCCAGCCGGTTTACCGGTATTGGAGTAAAATATTTCAATTTCAATTTTTGGTTGCCGGTTTCATGGCATGGGTGCCGTTCCTTCTCGAGCGTTGTGTTCTAATATTTATGCTCGCATGAAGCCGTTTGTATGCGCGCCGCTCTACGTATGCTCCTTCCCACGTCGTTTCCTCGGTGATGTACGCTGCGGCCTCATGCGATGTCTCTTTGTGGTTCTTCATGGCACGTTGGGCTCGTGTGTGAAAGTTGGGGCTCGTCTTGGAGCGTGATTCGCCTATGCACCTTTTGCCAGTCCCGTCCCGTCCCCTTTTTCCCTGCTCGTGCTCATGTTGTTCTTTTTGTAATAATCTTTCATGACGATGTCGAGTCTCTACTACAGTCTACCACGACACACGGGACTACGAAAGCACCGATATTATACTGTACGTGGAGTTCTGAGTTACGCGTTAACCACATACAGCAGTTATACCAGGAGGTTGTCAAATACGGGCGGCCTTCTTCTTTTTGCTAGGTGGCCTCCACCACTTTTTCTTATAAGAAATTGTTGATATCAAGTACGGGCGGCAGCGGGGCCTTTATTCTTACGACAGTGCGTCTTCTTACGTGAAGCCCAGCGGTGGTGCTTCGAAGTATGTTGTGACATCACTTCTGGCATTTACCCTAGGGCACGTTTTGCCAAAGATGTCAGCTTGCTTACAATTTGGCCAAAAGACACCCACAGACAGGGTCTGGGGGTCGATTAGCGCAAGATTATAGGGATGGGTGGGTGGGTTCGCGCGAAGCCTAGATTGGCTGAGCGCGAAAGCAGAGAGTGCCTAGGCTCGTGGCTAGCTACGGCTTATAAGGCACGGGCTAGCTAGAGCTGACCGTTGGGGAAGTCGTTGGTCGTTGGCTGCGTCTAACTGTTTGGGCAAGGTGGTTGCCCTGCAGGTGAGCCGCGCCGATATTAACGGTAACAATAACCGCTAGAGTTACTGTCCCGTACACATGATATTGGATATGCAAACCTCTAGATTCAAATCAATCTGACCATTTACCCTAGGGCACGTTTTGCCAGTAACCTAAAGCCAAAGGCTTGCACAGCCAGAATTAGTGTTGCGGGGGGGTCGGAGCGAGCCAGCCGAAGAACCGCCAAGCAGCAGGTGTTGGGGTCATGGTGGGGTCAATATATTTGCCTTCGGTCACGGAGCTGTTCTTGGCCCAGCCACCCATAAATTTGATTACGGGGAGGGGTGCGCCGATGCAGCTGGCAGCGGACGCCGCGCCTTTCCGTAGGCTGTGCGACGTCCATTTAAAGCCGGCGGGCGCGGCTGAGTTGACTGAGAGAAGGGCGAGGGAGAGCCAGGTGGAGATGGTGGACGCGGCACCCCAATCGGCGGAGGGCTCTGAAGGTGAGAAACTCCAGAAGGCGAGCGGGGGTGGCTGGTTGTAGAACTTAGTGCAAAAAATAGCGCGTTGTTCCGTGTAGTAGTCTATCAGGTTCGCCAGGACGGGGTTAGCGGCTACAGGGATAGCGATGACCAGTTTATCGCTGGCGTCGCGGCGTTGGTCACCCTTAGACTTCCGCACGTAGAGGCAGATTTGCTGCGAAGGCGTGTCGACCACGAGGTCGCCGGTCTGGCAGCGGGCGCCGGTCTCGGCGCGGCAGAAAAACGTGTAATTGACACACACCGCTAAACAGGCCCTGAAGCATTGCATCTGGGGGAAGGCAGCAGGGGTCCACGCGAAAGTGTCGTGGAGGGTGTGGGCGTAGTGCAGGATGTCTAGGGCGACTTGTGCGGGTAGCGGGAGGCGAGCGGTGGTAGGTACCAGGCGGCGCTGTAGCATGGCGAGTCCACGGCGGGCGTCCGCTAGGAGTTCGCCCACGGCGATAGGTTGGCGCCGGTGGTCGCGGAAGTACTTGTTAATTGCGCTGAAGTAGGGCTGCAGCGAGCTGGCAGCGACCGTTCCCAAGCGGGCTAGCCAGGCCGTGTAGCGGACCATTGTGGCCGGCGTGGCCTGTAGCGGGGCGATATTTTCCTCTGCACAAAAAATAAAAAACTGTCGAATTGCGCTCTGGTAGCTCAGGTACGTCGAGGGCGCTAGCGAGTTGCTGAGTAGGGCAACCGCTGTAACCCCGAGCTTATCCGATCCTAGGAGGTCTTGAAAAGTTTCAGCCAATTCGGCGGACCAGGGCGACTGTGCTGCTTCGAGGCGTAATTCGTAGCGCGGGGGTCCTGTACGCAGAGGGCGGACGTCCTGTACAGGCGCATTTAATCGGTCCGGGCGTATCGCTCGGCCAATCGCACCGCGTCGGGTGTAGAGCCAAGCGGGGGTGCTAGCCGAAAGGCCACGATGCTCCAAGCGGGAGGTCCGACCCCTTCTTGCCTGCCTAGCCTGCCGGGGAAGAACAGGTCGCGGGACGCTGGGAAGTGCACAGTCTCGGTGGCCAGGCGGGCGAACGCGTGGTACCATGTTTTGTTTCGCCAGTAGGGGGCGATGACTGTTGCCTCGGCTTGAGCTTGTTCGAGTTTCGCGGCGAGTGCGGGTAGGGCCGACCAAGGGGGGTTGCAGTAGTTGTTCTCGCGTCTCCACGCCGAGTCGGGGAGGTGTAGGCAGTCGATGTCCTCGCACAAGGGGTCGCGCCAGCGGGCGTTGAAGCGTGGTAGCTGCGTGTTGAGCATAGACGCGAACCGGTCGATTGTATGCGGGCCCCACCGACGCTGGAGGTGTTTGAAGAGTTGAGGGTTTAGCTGCCAGTCTTCGGAGTCCAGTTCGCGGCTGAGCGTGTCGGCCCAGACGTTGGCGGCCGACCGGATGTAGCGTGGGCGGATGTGGATGTCGTTGGTGTCGAGTAGGAACCACAAACGCCGTAGCTCGGTCATCATGACGGGAGACCGGGAAGTTAGCTTGGTTAGGACGGCGACCACGGCAGTGTTGTCCTCGTGGAGGAGGACTTGTCGTCCTCGGAGTTGCGGGAGAAAGGTTTCGACCGCGTGCCGGACGGCCCGAAGCTCCTTCCACGTAATGTGTTGGAGGCGGTCGGTGGCGTTCCAAAACCCGCGGGCTTGGTAATTGGCGTCCTCGTTGAGGACGGCACCCCATCCGTAGTCGCTCGAGTCCGCGTGCAAATAGGCGGTCTCGATGGGCTTGTAGATCGACCGGCCGTTGTGTTGGGAGGGTACCGTGCGCCACCACTCGAGGTCGCGCCGGAGTTGATGGGTGAGGCGCACGCGTCCCCCCCAACCGGTACGGGTAGCCAAAACGTTGTGGAGCTCGCGCAAAAAGAATCGGGCGGGCGCGATGGCGAGGTAGAGAAATTGCGCTTTTCCCGCGAAGGCTGCGAGTTGGCGTGTGGGTAGCCATCGTGCGTTGGACGCTGCCCGTCCGAGCAAGGACGAAGCGTGTTGTGCGAGGTGGTGCAGTTTTGCGAGTGGGGCGCGAAACTCGCCGCGGTGTAAATCCACCGTGAGGCCCAAGTGGTCGCCGACTTGCGTTGGCGTCCATACACCTTTCTTGGGGTTGCGCTGTAGGCCGAGGCTGTCGAGCAGGGCTTGGACGCGCTGCCGAAGTAAGAGTGCCTCGTCGTAAGTGTCCGCCAAGAAGAGGAAGTCGTCCATGTAGGGTAGTAGTCGAGTTCCTCGCCATCGCGCGTTTCGGAGGAAGCGCTTGGACGGGCGGCGTGGGCCGGCCGGTGTAGCTGCGGGCGTGGGAGGTGGTGGGCGGCGTAGGTGGTTCGTAAACACTTGCGTGAGTTTGCAAAAGTAGTAGGCGGAGCCCGACCACCCCATTGGGAGGCACGCGAGGCGCCATAAGGTGCCGCGGTAGTTGACCGTGAAGTAATCCCGGTCTTCCTCCCGGATGCCAAGGGTGTAGTACCCATCGGCGAGGTCGAGTGAGACGAAGTAGTCCCCCGGTCGAGATAGATGGCGGAGGTGCTTGAGGGTCTCGCAAGTCATGTTGAACGTCGAGCAGTAGCGGTTGAGTTCGCGAAGGTCGATAATCAAGCGCCATTGATTGCATCCGGGTTTTGGAACTAAGAACATCCGGGAGACGTAGCGTGGGTTCGTAGAGCGCTCCCACGCGCCGCAAGCCTCGAAGCGTGGTAGTTCCGAGTTGAGAAACTCGAGTTGGTCGGGTGTGGCGTCTAGCATGGAGATGCCATGGTTGAACGGCTTGGGACGTAGGCCGTGCTTGAACTTCACACGTACGCCGTGGCGGATCCAACTTAGGACTTGGCCGCTCGCGCCGATGCGCTCCCACTCCCGCCATTTTCGACGTACGCGGTGGCGCATGAAGGAAGATGTCGGGGAGCAGGAATCGGCGCGGCGGGTCACACCATCATTTCTTGCTTGGGGTTTTAGCCGAATCGGTCGGCTTGGGTGGGAGGGTTGCTCGTGCCGCGGCTGCTGCTGCTGCGGCGGCCTTGCGTTTGTCGGCGGCGGCTTTGCGGCTCCGAGCGTCGGGGCCGTTGGGCTTGTCCGGTGTGATCTTCGCGAAAGCGGCGCCGGCGGCGGCCTTGCTGGCAGCGTGTAGGCTGACTTCAAGCGTGCGGTCGACGAAAGCTTGGCGTAGCGCGTCCAATGTGCCGGAGACCGCGGTAGGACGCGGTCGGCAGAAGCGTTCGTGTGCCAATTCGGCGAACACGCGGTCCGCATCCGTGCTCGTTTGTCCGCCCTTGGTGAGGCGGAGGAAGCCCAATCGAGTACGGGCGGCCTCCTCCGTCGCTGTGTGGGTGCGATGGCCCGCTCGGATGAGGGCAATCGCTGCCGCCTGCTCCGTAGGTAGAGGTGGGCCGTGCGACAACGTGTCCAAAGCCTCGCCAATTGCCGCGTTGGCGCAACTGTCGAAGAAGGCATAGCACCCGATGTGTAGGTACTCGTCGTATGCGGCTTGGGTGCGTTTGTCGCTTAGGGCACGGGCGGTGTCGTCCGTGAGAGTCCACAGACGTGGCTCCTCGACGTCGCGGGGGGGACGTTCGAGGCCGGCCGGGATGACTTCGCCGTAGTAGGTGAAGTCGACAAACTCGGCCGCGGAGGGGTCGGGTTCGTCGTCGAGCAGGTCGATAGGTGGCTCGGGGGCCTCCTTACCACCCTCCGTCGCTGTGGTCGCGTCGGTGGGAATGGACTGCTGTTGATAAGTAGTAGCGGGTGTGGCTGTCGGTTGTCGAAGCTGAGCGAGTAAGGCAGCGTTAGCCGCCAAAAACTGCTCAGTAATGCGTTGTTCCGATTCCAAAACCGCCGTACGAATCTGTTCGGCTGTGCGTTGTTCGAGTGAGGTAGCGTGAGGGTCGGCCGCTGCGGCGGATGTAGACTGCTCAGGCTGCATATTGGGGAACGGCGTAGCTGAACGAGGGGAAGTGTCGCGTGACGCTCGAGTGCGCATGGGACGAAAAGTAAGATTGACACCCTACTCGACTACGAGAGTCGAGACTGCATTCGCGCGAAGCCTAGATTGGCTGAGCGCGAAAGCAGAGAGTGCCTAGGCTCGTGGCTAGCTACGGCTTATAAGGCACGGGCTAGCTAGAGCTGACCGTTGGGGAAGTCGTTGGTCGTTGGCTGCGTCTAACTGTTTGGGCAAGGTGGTTGCCCTGCAGGTGAGCCGCGCCGATATTAACGGTAACAATAACCGCTAGAGTTACTGTCCCGTACACATGATATTGGATATGCAAACCTCTAGATTCAAATCAATCTGACCATTATATTATTCGGCCCCCCTCTACAGGTACGGGTACCTCTCCCTACGATCTGACGATGATAATGGTTGATTTCATACCCTGCGCGCGCAAATATGCTTCATCATGCCAATACCAAATCTATAGATAGGCAGATAGAGATAGTTGGTAAGTAAAGAAGTAGAGCCGACAGGCGATACCTTCTCTATCGTCTGTCTATCTATCCCGGCAATCTACATATAGTTTGTCACAACGCTACCGCAGCAGTGTGCACGACCTCTCCTTACCCACAAGAAGTCTTATATGCGACACTAGTCGCAAGAACACGCGGCGTTATTATCCCCGCATCGCGTGGTTGTTTAGTTTGCGGGTCACTACTTGCCGCTGTGACGACTACGCCGCGCCTGTCAATTGGCGTAGGAAGGCCCAAGAGAGCCCGAAAACACAGCGAACACGGAACGGCTGCCGCTTGCGTTGCGACGACGGCCGTCGCTGCTGCTGCTGCTGCCGTTCGTGCAGGCGGCGCTGCACGGTGCGGCGATGGCAGGCATGGGAGCCGGGGGCTTCCCTGCCCAGCCAGATTTTTCCCAAGGTTTCGAGGAGCTTATTCCTGTGGACGCCTTCTTCGACAACTATGTCCACCAGCTGGAGAGCGTGGCGGCCAGCGCAGTGCACCAACCGCACGACTGCGCCGGCCCCGCCCGCAGGCAGCAGGCCAACCTGCAGCACATGACCGCTGAGGCCAACCACTACCAGGCCCTCATGGATACCGTCGACTTTGACCTGCACATAGGTAATTACGCAACGGACGCCCCCTCTGGGCCATTAGCGGTCTCCGGTACCCGTCTCATATTAGGTTACTATCAGGGCTTTATTTGCAAAGTCACTAACTAACGAACGGCGCCTGGTTTGCGCAGCAGACGGCGGTGGCGTAAGCACCACTGCACAAGGTCAGCAGGACATGCACGCTGGGATGATTCAGCTTGATTCAGTGGACCTGGATGGGCTGCTGGAGGAGCCCTTTCAGCCGCTGCAGCTTGGCGTGGGTCAACAGCAGCAACAACAGCAGCAGCAGCAGCAACACATGATGGACGGTGGTGGCATTTGGAACCAAGACCAGCTGGCCCTACAGGGGAGGGCTAGCCAGACAGGAGGGGCTGAGATGATGCAAGACCCTCCAGGGATCCAGACGTACAGCAACCCGGGCTCCTTTGTCATGCAGACGGGCTACGCGAGCGCGGACGCGAGTAACGCTTATGTGGGGAAGCAGGCGACATCGACGCATTCGGTGGGTGGGTCGGATGGGGGGGCGCATGTGGTGAGTAGCGAACCGATGGATGCGTCCAGTAGCAAGCCCAAGCGGCGGAGGGTGCGAACGGAGCACCAGCAGGAGCAAAATAAACTGGCGCAGAAGCGATATCGGGAGCGGAAGAAGCAGAAGGCGCAGCACTTGGAGATGACGGTGGAGGAGCTGGCGGCGCAGGCGGAGGAGATGCAGCGCATAAAGGAGCAGAATGAGGGGCTGCAAAGCACGAAAGCGCAGCTGGAGAGCGAGCTACTTGAGAAGGAAGCGCAAATCAAACGCCTCAATGTGAGAAACAAACTTGAAAATGTCTTATGTTTCTCTTTGATAACTTTAAGTTTTATCTGACTGGGTTTGTGACGCTGAGGTACTCGATATTGTGTTTGCGTGTGCGCGCGTGTCTGCATGTGTGCAACCGTGTGTATGTGTGTGCGTGTGTGTGTGTGTGTGTGTGTGTGTGTGTGTGTGTGTGTAGGGGAGTGGGTGGGTGGGGGTATGATTGTGGGTGTGGGTGTCTGTATGTGTGTCAATGTGTGTAGGTGTTTGCGTGTGTGTGTTTGTGCGAGTGTGCATGTATATGTGTGTGGGTGTATGTATGTGTGTGTGAGATTGTGTGTGTGTGTGCTGGCTTGGTAGGAAGAGTTGGAGAGCTCTAAAGCAACTCAGGTTGGGGGCGATGACATCACCAGCGGGGGCGGCACCAGCGTGAACAACATGAGCACGGAGGACCTCAAGGGGCTGTGGCACCTCAAGATGGACGAGATCCGCAACGTGTATGAGTACAACAACTTGCGGAGCGCGAAGCTGAACGGGGAGGGGGTGCCGGAGGAGGTGCTGGGGACCATGAGCATGCTCGTCGGTGAGTGTGCCGCGAGACTGTCGTGTTACCCCTTGTCAAGTCCGAATGATAAAGTCTCTGCATCATTTGCTCCATGTGTCACCCAATGCTGCTGCCCGTGGTGTCATCCATCGTGGGCAGTTTAAAAAACAAAGAAGTAAAATAATGAATTGCTTTCATACTAAAATGAAATAAAATCAAGTCTGGGATAAATGATTTAGGAAAATAATTTGGCAAAGGCGGTAATGGTAGTAACACCATAGACGAATGTAGTAAATGAATAGAGGGTAGATATACTCAGTAATATTCTTTAGGTTTATGTGTAGGGTTATTCAAAACCCTATTTTGTGTATAATCCGATGCTCTGATGCTCCTGTCCGTCGCTTCCCTGTCAATCCCCTTTGGTCCAATCCACAACGTTGGTTGACGCGGCTCTTCCTATTCGTTGGTTTCCACAGTTGCTGATTAGCCACTGTACGCCTGGGGAGATCAAAAGTATATTTTTATGAGGTCGATAGGTTTCTTGCGCTCGTGCTACTCTTCCTTCGTTTCGTTCATTTTCATTCCATTTCTAAGCATTCTCTCTGAAATTGATTTACTATTGATCGATGACTCTATTGCTAAATCATGTCATCGCTGTTTGACATTTGATATATTAGTTTCATACTTGACATGGGTCTCAATATATTAGCGGTGGCAGGAGAGGGCTGAGTGTGGGTTGCGTTGTGCTGCGGTGCGGTGTGGTGTGTGGTGCAGAGGAGGTTATCGGCGTGGTGCGGAGGCTGACGCGGGTGGAGGGCCTCGACATGAATGAGCTCGTCAACGCGGACCCAAAGGGCTGCGACCACCTGTGCGATGAGCAGACGAAGGAGATTTGGACGCGCGTGGCGGCGCAGTGCGAGCTGAACAGCGACCAGGTGGCGAAAGTGCGGGTGTTGCGCGCCGAGCACCTTCGAAAACTGGAAGCGGTGTACAACGGCCGACAGAAGCTCAACCTGGAGGCCATCAGCGTCCTCCTGCCCGCCAACGTTGGCCGCGGGGGCGGCAGCATAGGCTGCATGAGCGGTCTGTTCAGTCGAAACAGAAACAACGACAAAATGGCGTTCGTGCTGAATACGCTGAAGGGGAATCTGAAGGAGGAGCAGCGGCTGGCGAGCGAGTTGGAGTATATTGTGCTTAATCGGCTTCTGATGCCGCTGCAGGCCGTTGCTTTTATGCTTGAGGCCTACCCCTGCTACTGCGACTGCCTCGCGCTCCTCAACGGCGCTTACCAAGTTTACTGTAGCGGGCCGTCACCGGGGGGCTGTGCCGCGTCGCCCGGCTATTCACCACAGTGATAACGACCTAGACGACTTCGGCTTCGTTGGCCGTGCCGCTGTTTTGGTCGATACAAAGCTGGCGGTCAGATGTTGGATGGACGCCCACATTAGTTACAGGGTGTATGGTCGCAACACTCTAATGGCACACTTCAGGATCCTACTCCGTAGTGGCACTCGGAAGTGCTTGGCGGTCCGGCCGAGATTTCTCGTTGATCTAGCTGAAATTTATAGAACAGTCCTTAGCTGATTTAGAATTTAGTGCGCAGTGCCTTTTCTACAAAGTTTCTCGTCGTCGCAGTCTCCGGCGCTTCCTCATATATGAATACGCACGGCGACCACCAGCCACGCAAAAGCACGCCACAATTTTTTGGTTGGCATGTTGTGTGTATTTCTCGTCTAGCGACACCTCGGCTGTAGATGGGACACAGGATTGAAGTGACTATCGCCATTGGTCGGCGGCTCTTCAATGATTCAGCTGTCTGTGCTACGGGTAGGGCATTGATTACAAGAAAGAACATCGAAACGCGGACATAAAAAGGAAGGAAACAAAAATAAGATGGAATGGGTGACAAGCTGTCCGTGTTGAATCTTTGTTTGTGCACAATGTAGTGCTTTCCTTTTGCCGTGCTTTGGATTCCGTGATCCTCTTGTCACTCTTGCCCTTTTGTTTCCCCTCCCACTTTCCCTGTCCGTGCTCATATAGTTTTTCTTGTAACCAATTCGAGTG
The DNA here is from genome assembly GCA_026401115.1 of Tetraselmis chui. Taxonomy (NCBI): domain Eukaryota; kingdom Viridiplantae; phylum Chlorophyta; class Chlorodendrophyceae; order Chlorodendrales; family Chlorodendraceae; genus Tetraselmis; species Tetraselmis chui. Next base: position 38,995 of record JAPMLY010000873.1, read on the forward strand.
ACAAGCTGTCCGTGTGCTAATACACAAACAAAATATTAGCGGTACGGGTACCACTTTATTTCGCAGAAAAACTATATATATCATTTACAAATTTACCGTAACATACGACGACAGCAGATGATATGTGCTGAAAATATTATCAGCAACATATGATATCTATAATGTAAGTAAGTCCGGAGCCGATCTACAGTTGGGTACGGTGCTGTGGCGCCGTCGCCAGTCGCAGGTCGTCACGTGAAAGTGAACGCGGCCGACTGCTGCTGCTGCTGCTCACGGCAACTCTGACCCCCCGCCTTCATTCTTGAGCCCGATGTGTCCTGCTTTTGATGAAGATTGTGAAACAGGTTCTCAAGTCTCCCGGTCATATAATCGCCGCACCTCGCGAGGGCGGCGGTGGTCGTAGTATAAGACGAGAAAAAAGGCGACGGGAGTCTCTTACTGGCTTCTTGGCTGTTGGACAGGAAAGGATGCAGGCGGAGGGCGTCCTTGGCTGAGATGCGCCGCAGCGGTACCGGGCACAGCAGTCTATGGAGTAGATCCTTCGCATCGGCGCTGATGTCAGCTAGACGCTCTGTATGTGGAAGTTTTCTCCCTTTGTAGTCGAGAATATTGGTGAACACTTCTGTGAAGCTGGCGCCGTTGAAAGGCAGGCAACCGGTCAGCAGTCGAAAGAAAATAATTCCGGCAGCCCATTCGTCGACCTTCGGCCCATAGACTTTCCCCTTGTTCACGAACACCCGCACCAGCTCGGGAGCCATGTATCGCGGGGTTCCTTGGTCGCCGTGTATCCAAACCCTTTTCGAAAGATCAGTTGCGAACCCCAGGTCGATGATGCGCAGGCTGTCGAAGTCGCCCCGCTGGGCAAACATAACGTTCTCAGGTTTTATATCGCCGTGCGATACACGAAGACGGTGTAGCGCGGCGATTCCGGTCAGCAGGCGGCGCATAATAGTCTTCGTTTCGCCCTCGGAGAACTTGCGCCCGTGCTTAGACAGAACTGCCTCCAGAGTTTCGCCCTCCAACAGTTCGAATACGAGATAGGAGGAGTTCCGGCTATCAAAGAAATCGACGATCGGAGGAAGTGCAGAAGCCGCCGCCAGCTCTGACCATTGCACTCGTTGATTGAGCTCCACCTCCTGTTTCGCGTCCTGGCGGTCCACCTTGTTTCCCGTGTCCAGTACTTTGATAGCGACTGATTTTTCGTTTCGCTGGTCCACGGCTCGATACACCGTGGCGAAGGCACCCTTTCCCAGTATCTTCTCGAAGAGATACCGCTTGTGGTGCGACGGGAACGATGATGAAGTTTCAGTAGTCATCTCGCAATTCGTAGCTTTGGCCTCACTGTCGGCGCTTGGCGCGGCCTGCTCATCACTGACTACCTCCAAACTGACCCGCGACATATCGGCAACGAAATCGGTACGATAGAAACCTGGTAGGTGCCGGGCGGACGACGGTGTCGTGGTTGTCTTTTCCGACTGCCTGTGCTAGGTGGAATATATTCAGCCTGATGATTCCGCTCCCTACTTTTAGCTCCCACCTCTTTGCTCCCACAGGCAGTATCGCTAATGTCAGTATGAATAGTTCTTTAGTTTGGCAGTGTAAAGCAGCAGTCTGAAATAAATGATGCTGAGCAATGACTTAGTACGGCGAGAAGCGGTGCTGGTGGCCGCCGATAGTTGCGCCGCTCTTTCGACTAATATTATGTTTTAGCGATAATTTATTGTTGAGCCTTCGACATGGTGGCGATATATTTATGCACCCTGAGTGTCCTGTCGCCATCACGCACATTGCTACAGACGCGGGTAACAATACCAGTACCGGGTACCCGGAAGCGGCCAGCCCTCCGTCGGCACTCTCGCGGCACGTTGCTCCGGTAGATGACATTGCAGGTACGACAGCTACGGGTGCCCTTCATCACTGCAGTATCATCAGGGGTAGCTGTTCGCAGTATCCCCTCAAAAGCAGACCTGCTACTACATAATATATGGATGGCTTTATTCAATAGTACTGCGTCATGGGTACGGGCACATCGTCGACAGAGTACCTGTGGTTTTTTGTGTAGATTTTTTTTGAAATAAGGCTGGTGGTAGAGTAGCACGAATATCCGCAAAAAAATTAAAAAATAAATCGTATCCGGAGCGATGTGGATACCAGGTACGGCGGTAGCGATCTGTCCTAGCTACCGACTCTTTGGAGCGTCCTAACATCCGTAAAAATATATTTATATTTGTCATTCGAATAAAATGAATAAAATGTGTCGCTATGTCGGTACGCTAATTGGAAGCTGTATATCCATTTAAGGATGATATAGCGTCAATCGCGCCTCGTCATATCGTTCCGATGGGCTGATCTAAAAATGTATGATATCCATCGTTGTAAATAATCGTAGAATGAATAATACGACATAAATAATAACGATAATCGAAGGTACGGGTGCAGCGTAGCACCATCTTGCTCGCCCCACTTACAGAGAATTGTTACTGCTGGCATTTCGTTTGTCTAACCACTTCAGTCCGTATATGCAGCATTTCGTTCGTCGAACTACTTCTGTTCATTTTCGGCGTTTTTGGGGGGATGTGCGACGTGGATTCATGCAACGTCTTTCTGCTGCTCTTCATGGCACTCTGGGTTCCTATCTCTGCGACGCTTTACATGAGGGCAGTGCTGACGCTGTGGCATGCCTTCTTGTTCCTCGGGCTTAGGTTCTTTCCTCTTTTCTCCCATTTGCTTGGTGGCTTCCAATGCTTTTTCTTTTAAGAATTCATTTAATTGTTACTGCTGGTGGTCGGCATTCGTCGCCACAGCGGTACCCGTACGGGTGCGCATTCGTCACCGTTCCTCATCAGTGCTTTCTAGCGATTGCGCTACAATATGTCACTGTTGCGAAAAAAAAAGTTTTGTGTTTGAAGAAAGGGCGGTATGGGGATATTTAAAATTTTAGCTGGTTTTCCTCGTTATTTCCCAAAACTTCGGAGAATTGATAAATAATTCTCCTGATTTGGAAGACATTTCGAGGGTGTTGGACCAATCTAAGGTTGTTTCCCAGCTTACCCGAAACACCCCGAAACACCCGGAGATCATGCTGAGGTAATCGGACGACGGCATTTCCAATTTGAGTTTCTTTCCCGGCTTAGAGGTTGTTACCCGAATACTGTAAATTTCCCGTAAGGATTAAGCAATTTCCCGAAGCTTTGCTGGATATTAATTACGGGGACGTTTTTGGATCCATGATTATCATGTGCTGGCGAGGACTTCGTATGCCACAATATACATGCGTTATATTTTACATATCGGAAATGTCTCGAGCGCCTTGGGATGTGCCTCCGGAATTAGTCGTACCCGTGTGGCGTGACTCGACCCCATTCCTCACAGTCTTCCATGACCCTAATTGATTACCCCGAGTGGCGCCTTGGGTCCACTGCCACCCCGTTTGCGGATTTTTTAGGGATAGTCGTCGAGAATAGACGTTGCGAATGCCGGTATTGGTGATGTATGTGTACCACCTACCCACATGAGCTGAGCAAAACCTTGCTCTTGAAAACCGCCCATCACATCGGGTGATTTGTTGCCATTACCCAATATCTTTACGTGGCCGAAGTCCATATTGTACGTACCGGCACCGGAATAGCTGAATTTATTGATGAAGTGGACACTATGGGTCGAGCCGATCGAGAAGAATTCCCACACATCTGTTGGAACGGACTCCGTCGTGTGGTTCCCGATCAATTGCGGCCCCGACGTGTTGCCGCGGGCACCGATAAGTTCCACCCAAAAGTAGTATGTCGTCCCGCCGCGAGCCCGTCCACCGTGGCGACGCCATCCGAGTACCGTTTGACGCCGGTGGCGTGGTCTTTCGTCGACGAGTACCGCGGCGGTGACGTTGTTGTAATTTGTAAGGACCGTGTCGATAGTGTTGCGGTAAAGGCGTACCTCGGTGACACCACTCATTTTCGATTAGAGTAAGACAAAGAACATCGCAAGTAAGACTGCCCCCGGCAACATCATTGCTTGTTCTAAACCAGCACGCCCCCTTCTCAACTTGTCATCATATATATGAGGCCCATTGATTGTTCCATCCCCACACGGCTTTCGCTGCTGCTTACTCGTCATCGACCACCACACGAACTACATGTGGGTGCGGTTTCTCAATTCAAAAGGATGACATATGCTCGGAACTTGAGTCCATCCTCCTCGACATCCGCCACCTACATGCACGTTACCACTCCTCCGCCAATGCATTCGCCCCTATCCTTAAATTTGATCCGGACTCGGTATTTCAGGCTTGTGTTACTAGTCAAATGTGCGCACGGTTGGGTGTCGGTGTGCAATTTTCTGCACCCTATGCTCACCACATGCTCGGCAAGGCCGAACGACCGTGGCGCACACTTCGGGACAACGCGTCGGCAATGCGACACATCCTGTCAGTCCCAAATTCCATGTGGTCGTGCGTGGTCATCAACACGGTTGTTCGCCTCCGCAACCGCACATTCAGTCGGACGGTTAGTCCCTCCGGTGGCGTCCCGGTCACCCTCCTCACGTCCGCGACGGCCGACGCGTCCAAGTTTCGTGTCTTTGTGTGGACTAATAAGCAATGAAGAAGCTACTGAAATGTATTGTTCACACGCTCCGTTACTGCATCCGTCCCCGGGTGTCCATTGGAAGACATGCTCGGACGTGTTCCAAGGCGTCGCAACGTGTTTGTTAAAGCCACTGACGAATTCGGAGTCGCAGTCACTGACGAGTATGCAGCAAGGCGGTCCATGCAATCGGTAGCCTCCACGTAAAAATAAAATAGCAACGTTCTTTGTACACGGCATGAAATGGGCCATTCGAGTCATATGATCGACCACAATCAGCACAATGTCAAAGCCATTGCTCATAGGCAAGTGTGTCATGTAGTCATGACCAACAATGTGTAACGGTCTAGGTGCTGGAACATGCAATGGGTAAAGAGCCGCAGCCATATGTGGTTGAGTCTTTGCTCGTCGACACACAACACAACGCACACAAAAATCTTTAGCGTCTTAGCGAATTGGTTTCCACCAGAAGTTGTCGAGCGCTTTAGCAAGAGTGCTAACAACTCCTCTGTGACCAGTTGACGAACTTTCGTGCAGCTATGTGATCAATCTCAGTCGGAGCTCAGAGTTCCGCGGAATACAAAGGCGATCGAGACGCCAAAAGGTAACATCGCAGACAGTCGAAGATTTCACACGTTGACCGTTAGCAAGTCGAACAAGAAGAGTCTTGGTGGGAGACTTACGAGTATGCAAAACAAAGCGTCTTACAAAGTCTTTACACACGAAGTCAAGAGTCGCAGCGCAGTCGACTAGTATAGTAACAAGCTGTCCACCATCATGAGTTTTCACAGTAAGCGAAGTGCGAATTAACGGCCGAGCTTCCGTGAGGTCCGTTAAAAGGGCGGTAGCTATCGAAAAAATTGTGGCAGCTTAGCGATGGACGCTCCCGTGTCGTCAAAAGGTACACGTACCGAGGTGGATTCGTCAAGAACTGTAGTCGGTGCATGATCGTAAAAGGTATAATCAGCGTCGACTAACCAAAAGTTGAATATGCTAAGGAGCTGGAGCAACCACCTCTTGCTAGGTAGGATTGGCCAGCGACTTGTGAGTAAACATATGTGTCCTCACTAGGAGTTCTTGGTAGAGTTTCCAGTGTCGAGTGAGCTCGCTGAACATAGCCCATTTAGGTAGATCAAAGATAGCCATTGTAGATGTTGGAGCTGCGCGACGACAACTTTCAAAATGGCGTCCAATCTGTTTAGCTAACTCTCATGGTGGATTAATGAACACTCGTTCTCCTCACAAGTCTCTCTCCATGATGGAATCACTCGGCGAATAGTGCGGTAAGTTACCGTGCGAGGTAAGACCCTCATCATCGGCACATCCCTCCAAGGTGAAGTTAAATCGTGCGTGCAGAGGGTCAAAAATAGAGTAAACTAGTTTCCAATCAACCGTACATCTTGTTAAATGTTTACGACTCTCTCTCTCTGCTTGTTCTAACGACGACGACCTGCTACTAGGGTTGCATGAGTCGCGATTGTAGTCGATGAAGATGTCGAAAGAGTTTCGACGACATTTGTCGCTAGCAATGTTTCAAGACGATCAATAGATTCAGCCGGTTACTCAAGTTCGTTAGTGGACTAACCATGCCAACATCATTGTTTCTTCGAAGGATGAGCACCCATCGCCTCCTTGCCTTTCAGCTCCGGGAACTAGAAAAGACGGCGTCCCTTCTTGTGGCACTTGAATCAAACTCTCTCTTCAATATGACGCTTACGCTCCTCCGGGGTCAAAGCTCCGGCGATGGCGCAAAAGTCAATAATTCGGCTAGTGTTTGGAGACGTTCGGCCACGATCTCCTTGTCCTCCTCCACGACCTCGACCTCTGCCAAAACAAGCACCGTTGTTGCGCTTCCATCTTTTCGATGCTCCTACTAAGGGGGGCTCGTAAGTGCGCTTCTTGGGAGGCTGTCCGCCTCCATGTGTTGTCGACGAGCCGGTTGTTGGTTTAAAACCACCCACATGTAGCGAGTCGGTAACGACTTCATTGAGGAAGTCTTGGAGCTCCACGAGTTTCAAAGTGTAACCTTTTTGTGAATGATGGGACTTGGCAATAGATCTGAAGCTGAAAATTAGCAAGTCCACTAATGAAGCAAACACATTGAAGGTCATGTGTAAGGTGTTGACGAGACCTCCGTAAAATGTCGTTGAATTGTTGGGTGTAGGCGGCGTAACTCATGTTACCGTACGTAATTCCAAGCATGGCGTTAATTGCGTCATCACGAGTGTTGGGCAGCAATAAGGACGTCTTACTAAGGTCCTTTACCAATGAGTCGAAAGAGGCTGGAATGGCTGCATGTTGTTTACGGTTCAACCACCACATGTTCATGGGTCCATAAAACTGTGAAGTAACCCTTATCACTGCGTCGTAAGAATCAGCAACAACAGCTAGCAAGGCGAAGCGTTGCGGTTGTGCCTCGAGCCTGTCTTCAAGTTCACGCGGCTCACGATCACACTGAAACTTAGAACTAATAGCAGCCTTACGCTGAGTTTTAGTAAGACTAACGGGAAGGCTAGCTAAGTTGGTTGTAGGGCCGAAACTCCCATTCGCAGATCAATCGGAGTCTAACCACACAATTGGTTGATGTAGCCTCGGATAAGCATCCACACATGGCTAAAGTCGACGGATGTAAACCGAGAGTAAAAGAGAAACTGCTCCGGTAACGACGTATCTTCATGACAAAGTACTTGACGCGTACAAACAGCACGGAAAAAGTCTCCCATTGAGTCAAGTGTAACCAAAATGACGTAACTCGTACCTACGCTTCAGCGTTGGAAGTAGCCCATTTTTGGCCGGCGTAAGAGAAAGACCGTCAATGTCAATCGTTGCCGGGACGACGTAAGAGCCATCCGAATTAATATCGACTGGGCGATAACAACGTGCTCGAGCTTAGCAGGTGCGCGTAAATAAGCCGTCACGAAGAGAATTGGAACATACGCCAAAAAGACGTAAACAAGTTGATGCTGCCCTTCCGGTAATGCGACGCGAACCGGAGCGTCACTCAACAAGGTTAAGCCGTCATGATTCAATGTAAGGCCAGTTTCCTCAAGTAATTAACGAACATCAACATCAACATGCTCTTCGTTAGGCAATATCAAACCAGCATGAAATCGTGTTTTACCAATACGAAGCTCACGATGTAAAACGAGTTTAATGTCGGAGGCCAGTTCCCATCCGCCTCCTCGCCGCAAGCCTCACCGAACCCCTCGATACTATCCACAACCGCCTCCCCCTCACAAGCCTCACTACCAAACAAGCATCCCCCCCACCACTATTCACCCCTCATGGATTCCCCTCCTCTCCCCACACCCTCCTCGCTTACCCCCCACCCTCTCATCCGGCATCTACACCTCCCGCACCACTCACCCCACCCCCACCGCACCCACCACACACTTAGACACAGATTACCTCACCCCTTGAGACCACCACTACCCCCCCTGCGACGTAACGCCTATCATTTCCAAACACAAGGACACAGAATACGGGCAAACGCAGTACATGGTTGAATGGGCCCCGGAACACCTCACGGAATGGGACATTCAGTTACAACTCGACGACGGCTTCCGCCTCATCTCCTCCGCCCCCACATCGGTATGCCTCCCCACCCCCTCCCCCACCGCCTGCTCCGTATGTCATGACCCCTGCACACAGAACCCACCTCCACCTCTTGCACATGCCCGCACTTTGCCATACATTCTCAATGCCGCCCAGCTTAGGGACCCGCCACATGGCTGTGCGAGTGGTGTGCTCGCGGCCAACAACACGACCTCACCCACCTCCACAAGGTCTAGTGGGCCCCATGCCTACAACTACACGACACCATCAGTGAGACCCCCATCCGGCCCGACCGCCCTCACACCATTTAACTCCGGCTTTGTCCCCTCCAGCACACCCATTCTGCCAGAATCCGGACCCCCTCCATGGTCACATTCCCTAATCACACTCAACCATGACCCCATTAACCCCGACCTCGACATGCTCCCTACCGGTAAATTCGCCATCCACGCACACCCATCACTCCACGACACCACCGTACTCTGCACTCCCGACGGCCGTACGGTCACCACCCTTAACGGCCCCCGCGTCCGCCACCTCTACCAACTCTTCCGCCCCGACCTCTCGCCGCACACGTTCGAAGAGGAGGTCTACTACCTCCTCACTCGCCTAGGTTCCCGCTCAGGAAACCACACCCGCCACCACCACCCGTAATAGATGGGCCACTAGAGAGGACCTACTCACAGCTCTCCGCCACACATTCCACATACAGACAGAACTCTACTCCGACCCCCTCAATAAATCCCTTCACTCCCACACCTACCACTCCCTCTACCCCGAAGACATAGTCTTCTCATCTAGTTGCAGCAATGCCCCACACACTTGGCAAGGCACCAACATCGCCAACCCCGAGTACGACCACGAATGCATGCGCCGCGCCATGGAACACGCAATCACCAGCGCACACCTCACAGCCCCTCACACACCCAGCGCAACCATCCTCATCCTCCCCCGATGGGAACACACACCCTACCGCCACTCCAAATACATCAACTCCCCATACACCCACCACCTTTACACCCTCCCCAATGACGCAAACACCTTCCAACCCCCCGACCAACACACCGGCAACCCCACCCCTACCCCATTCGGCACACGATGGATGGTCGACATATACCTCGTCGCCAACCCCCTCGCACTCTCCACCCTCCCATCACCCACAGCCATGACTGCACTTCACAACACTCTCGAATCTATCTACGACACTCACCTCCCCAACCCCGCCATCGCCCTCCCTCCTCCCCACCTCTTCGACACCTACTCACCCCACTCAGCAGGCATATACCACCTCCCCCCAAACCCAACTCACCCCATCACATACCCCCCCCCGGAACGCCTGCATCTAACATACCCCTCCACCAGAGGTACTCTTGCTTGGAACTGGCAGGACTTTGTCTACACGGATGGCTCGAAAGAAGGAGGCTCGTCCCCCCTCGGAGCAGCAGCCACACACCCCGCCTCGGACACCATAATCAAAATCCTGGTGACCTCTACCCCTCCCTCGCACACAACAAATCGCGCTGAACTAGCACGCATAGATATAGGCCTCCAACTTGGCCGCACCCACCTCCTTACAGACAGTGCGTGCTCCCTCCGCCTCATACAAGGATACTTAAACTGCCCTTCCGCTTACAGACACAACATCCACCGTGACACCCTCCTATCCATCACACACACCCTTAAAACCCGCTGCGACGCAGGCATCCATACACACCTCGGCAAAATCAAAGCACACAACCACTCCCTAGGTAACCACCTCGCAGACACCCTCGCCAGCCAAGTCGCGGATGGTCACCCACCCGACACTACATACAACACAGGTCCGGAGGTCACGATAGGCCACTGGACCTGGCCATACACCCTCATTCCACAAACCCTAGGGGACCCCATACCCTACACATACACCAACCTCAAAGCCGACGCACACACCTACATCACCAAACACACACACACACACACACACACACACCCCTCTCGCAAACAACCAAACACGGTGCCCTCCTCGCCCGCGCCGCAAAGGACGGCGCCGATTTCTCTTTCCACAAAAAACACTCAACCCTCACAAATATCCAGTTCACACATAAGCAAGAATTTATGTGGGGAGTCCACAACACCCGCCTTCTTACTCATAACCCCACCCTGCGCCGCCCCCTATGTGGCCAATTCACTAGCAACGGCCACATGGCCGGTAACTGCCCCACCATGTCTGGCTTAAGACATGACCGACACAACAGCGCGCTACAACTCCTACTCTCCCTACTAGAGCGCCACAACGGAGGACGCTGGGAAACCATCACTGCAGACTTCGGTAACAAACCCATAAATTTATTTGCTTCCTCCACTCCTGCCCACACTCCACTTGACTGCCACCCACCTCACCCCACCCACATGCTCACCCGCCTTGCTGCTGCCGACGAAGGTCTCTCGCCCGACTCCCTAACCTCGTGTCCCGCCGTTCTCCGACTTGAGATTCTTCCCCCCGCACTACGACCCCCCGCACACAAACCCGACTTCATCCGCATCCTCGAACCTCGATTCGTTGGTCACTCAAACGGTCGCCGACGTTACGCATCCATAAAAAAGATTCAAATAGGGGAATGGAAGTACTGCACGGACAATAACCTCTCCCACACAGCTAACCTCATACGTGCCAAATACACACCCCTTGCAAACGCCATCCGTTGCCACTGGCCATGCACAGTGGTAGACATCGTTCCCATCGTCATGAGCCGCACATGTACACCGCACTCCTCCACCATCACGAGTCTCACCTCCCTACTCAGCGCCCGCACCGACCCTCCTGATAAACTCATCTCCAAAGCACGCCTCGACACGTCTCGCATCCTTGCACAACTCCACACGCATACTATCCAATGGCTGCGTCATCTCTTACTCATATACCGCATCAAATCCCGCACGACCTCCCGCCGCGCCTCCGCACTTTGCCCCTTCGCACGCCCCTGAATACAAGCCGCCCTCGCCTCGTCTTGCACAACTCCCCGGGGGGGGAGTAAAACCACCGAATATCCCTGGAGAGGTTGGATTTAGGTGGTTAACGGTCTAGACCTGACTTGTAAGTTCCCTGTATGGCATAGTTGGGAGGGCCTAGAGACAGCAGCCGGCGCATACGGCTTTTGGTGTAAAACCGGCGCATACGGTACATATTGTAAACAATTTCAATTTCAATTTCAATTGTCGGAGGCTTTGGAACCCCCAACGTGCAGTACGACCACCACGTAATGTTCAGGTCCAACATAAGCCATTTCGAATTAAAAATTCAGCGTCCAACAAATCAAGCGACATCGAAATCGTGCGTCGACCAAAGAGCTCCGAATTGAACCAATGTGGAGTTTAGCCTTTGAAAAGCTTACTGCATACACAAATTTGTTATGTTGTGTTCTATCGCTGCTCTGTCGCTAGGTGGAAGTGCAAATGGGGGGAAAATTGAGAAGATGTCTCACTATTAGTGTTTAAAAGTAGATTGTATTTAGTCAAAGGGGAATTGCTAAAACGTTATGTCACCTCCCTCAACTACACTAGGCTTGAATAGCTTTCCGCCTAGAAATCTTGTACCTGCTTTGTTAGAAATGCCATGAGGGGGTTAGAACCCACGCCTCCCGGAACGGAGTTGTACGTCTTATCCAAGTACCGCCCCAAAAGTCGGTACCCGATTGGAACATATTGTGGATATGAATTCCACGCATCGTTTAAACACTGCGACCACTTATGTGTGGAGGGCCAAGAATCCCATGGAGTCCAGCGCACATATGTGTCCATTATTAGACCCACTAAGGGATATCAACACTCCCCCTTAATGGACATCATCCCATGAACTCCGGCCGGTAGCCTCGCATTAAACGCGGAGGGCCTATAACCTTTTAAACCGTACACACACGGAAATGGCATGAGGGGGGTTAGAACCCACGCCTCCCGGAACGGAGTTGTACGTCTTATCCAAGTACCGCCCCAAAAGTCGGTACCCAATTGGAGCATATTGTGCATATGAACTCCGCGCATCGTACAAACACTGCGACCACCTATGTGTGGAGGGCAAAGACCCCCCCGGAGTCTAGCGTGTAGATGTGTCCAATATCAGACCCACTAAGGGATATCAACATGCTCCCGCTCGGTCCTCGTGCTAGGTGTTAGGGCTTTTCAAACGTCATCAACAGACTAGCGACGCGGCTCGTCCAATATCGGGAATCGCATTATGTATTGGAATCCTCGCTTGGCGCGTCATCTGGCTAGTTAGGCTTACCGTGCGTACATGTATGTACCGGGAGGTACTAGGAGTATAGTATGCATCAGAACCCTCGCCAAATTGTTGTAACGACGTACCCACGTTGTACGTCCTTCCGATGGAAAAGCACAAATTAGTGACGAAATTGAAATTGAAATTGTTTACAACAATACCAGTAAGAACCGGCTGTCGTCTCTAGGCCCCCCCCTTTTGCTATGCCATACAGGACTTAGAAGCGTGAGGTAGACCGTTAACCACTAATCCCAACCTCTCCAATGGCAGTAACAGCTAATAATTTTGTAATCAAGAAAAAACAGATCTAAAAATAAATCCACTTGTCGAGAAATGCAAAACTAAACTGCTGCTCGACCTTCACGATGCACGGCCCGCTCCCGCCGAACCGGGGTGTCGACCGGCCTAGGCCGGTCGGCGTTCGGGAGGGACGACGGGCCAGCCTAATCTAGCTCCCGCGTGACTTCGGTCTTGCCGAAGGTAGGAGGGGAAAGGCTGGCAAAAAACCCCTCCTCGCGCGGTCGCTCGTCGATCCCGCCGCTCCATCCCGTAAACCCCGCCCCAAGGTCTTGCCGCGTCCACCGACGCGGCGGTCCTCCTTGTCGAGGTCCCCCACCACCTCGAGGACAGGGTGGGGGGACCGAGACACACAGACAAAGAAAAAACTAGCGTTCCTGCCTCCGCGCCTGAATTTTCCCCGCTCATTTCCCCGGTTTTTTCTCTGTCTGGTACCCGGGTACCTGTCGGTTTGCCGGCCTGTGGCCGTACCCTCCCCCCTCTGATCGCGCGTCCACCGAGCAGCCTTTTCTTGAGCGGGGGCCTCCGCGCTCACCCGGGCCCACGCTCAAGGACTCCTAGGAGTATGAAGGTATGTCGGGGTAGTGGGTGTCGAAGAAGGGGGGGGGAAGGTCACCGTAGCCGGATCCGGCGGGCCGCGGGCGCCCGGAATTAAACAAAACCCTCCGTGCCGGGTTTTCCGGCGGCGCCGACCCAAAGGGTCGTCGTCGCCAGATCGTGTCGCTCCTCCCGTCGCGACTGTCCTCCTTGCCGTCCCAGCCGACTCCTCCCCCCGGGAGATGACGTTGGACGACGTAGCGGCGCGCTAGTGAGCGCCCTACCCTGGTGCTGCTCCCCAACTAGCGCGATGCCGGGTACGGACATTATTTTTAGTATCCAAAAAAGCCCTCCGTACAGGGCTTTCCGGCGGCGGCTGATCCTAAGGATCGCCGCCGCCTCCTGTAGCCGCTCCTCCGTCTGCGACTAGCCACCGTCATGTGTCATGTCTTGCCTCACCCCTCGGCAAGGTTCGACCGGCACATGGCTGGTCGACAGCTAGCGAGCGCCCTTTCCTGGCGCTGCTTCCCGGCTGGCCACCACCAGCTCCAACACCCGCCTCCCACCGCTGATCCGGCCGTACCCTCCTCGCCATCAAACGCTGCCGGAGTACAGGTCCCACTCCTAAAAGTAAGGCTGTATATAGGAGTATATGTACGCGAAAAACATATCGGACGGGCCGAGCGGGAGATCTTAGCGCCGCTAGTGCACAGAAATTATTTTTTCAAAAGCCCTATGTACAGGGCTTTCCCGACAGCTGCTGATCCCACGGATCGAGCTGTCGGCCCTCTTAGCCCCCTACCGTGCCAGGCCTGGCACGGCTACGGGGTTTCCAACGCCCACCACGGGGAGGTGAGGGGATGCCGACGGGCCTGCGAGCGCACCCCCCTCCGGGGCCGCCGCCGCTGCGCCGCCGGCGGGCGCCAAATTAGTGACGAGTACATGTACAATGTCATGCAATGTACTGTTGCATAATTGTTCTCGTCACACAAATGTAGTTGCCAAACGTGGCTAATTACAAAGCAAGCACAGTTTGATTTTATTTCCCCAACGGGTCTGTCCCCCACCCAATTGAGCGTATAAATCTATGGCACTATAAGTGGATAGTTCTCTTCATGTTCGTGTTACATGGTAGAGCCATACCGCTATGAAGCGGCGTCCGAAGTAGCTCCGGCTTAGATGAAAATGTATCATATGGTAGACCCGCGACCCATGCCACCCCGTATAATTGAACGCCTTTGAGGCACCTAGCCCTCGTGCCAGGCTCACTTATTTCCGTGTGTACTATAATGAACGTATTTTGTCTAACACATGACGCGGTAGTGTACAATAATTGACATAGAGTTATTGATTAATGTATGACCACGGGTGTCTAACGTGCTTATCTGCTACGGCTCTTATGAGCTTGACTTTGGACCCTTCGTGGTACATGCACGACAAATTATAAATAGACACGTTTGCTAAACCGTGCACACACACGATCAATATGGAAGGTAACTAACGCACACGTAGTTTACTTACAGTCGCAATCACGCAAATATGGCAGTCACAGAGACAACCAACCCGAGGCGTGGTGTCGGGACAACATAAGTGTGAGAGCTATAGCCTAGCGACAACTCCGTACCGCCGAATCAAACATTTTATCGGTATGTCCGATCTAGCTAGACATGTACTAGTCAAATCTAGAATAGCTTACAATAGCTATTTGCAACTAATAACCAGAGGGAATTACTTACAAAACTCCCCTTGAAGGTAGCTACGGGATGAAGCGTTGCATTGGGTCTTCTCTTCCAAGGATTGCACTTCGGTGTCTTGTCAGTGCATGTTCTGGTAAAGGCCTGGTGAACATGTTGGCCACCATTTGGTAAGTGGGGAAGTATCGCAAATTGATGGTTCCTTGTTCCACGTGGTCCTTCATGAAGTGCCACTTCATGTCGATGTGTTTAGTCTTCTCGTTGACCAAGGCATTCTGGGAGTACGCGATGGCGATTTGGTTATCCTCCCATATGGTGGTGGTTTCGGTGATGGGGGCGTTGAAGATCTTCCCCATAAGTTGGCGGAGGTGGAGTTCCTCTATAGTGGCGTCAGCCGCGGAGTAGTACTCGGGTTCACAAGTGGATTGGGCCACACAAGTATGTTGTTTAGACTTGTAGCTAATGGGCCCGCGTCCGATAGTGAAGGGATAGCCCGAACGGGACTTGCGGGTGCTGCTGCCGTTTGCTTAATCAGCGTCGGCAAAGCCTGTGAGTTGGAGACTATGGTCCGTGCCCCCCCCCAACGTTAGGCGCATGTCGATGGTGCCATGGAGGTATGGAAGTACATTTTTCAGAGCCTCCATGTGGGCGTCCGTGGGGGATGCTTGGACGGAGCCAAGGATGCTCAATGCCGTGGAAACATCGGGACGCATGCAAACGGCCGCGTACAGCAGGCTGCCCAATAGACTTGGGTAGACATCCTTGGCCACCCCGGTAAGGGGGGGCGAAGTCATGTACGCGAGTCCGACGAGGAAGCCAGTGGGTGGCCATCTTTTTTTTTTTTTGGAAGCCAAGGTTTGTAGTGTTGCGTGGTGCAGCAGTGGCCTTGTGGAGCAAGCATGAATCGCAAGAAACATTTTTTAAAAAGCTGGCTAATGCTGGGCTAGTTGGGATACCGTGGGTGTGTTGGGCATGTAGACTTTGCATATCAAGGTGTCCAAACCGGCGGTTCCATAGTACGGGGTCGCACATGGCAGTGAGGGCAACACGGGAACCGTGGCCGCGAGCGTTATCCTCTTAGGGGCTTGGGGGTAGCTGTGGGTGGTGGGGCAGGAGGTAGGGACCGTTGCGAGACGGCTCTAACATACCCATTCATGTGGGCACCACGAGAAGGCCAATGTCAGAGTCAATAGGGAAAGAAATCAACAGCCGCTGTGGGGTTGCATCCAATTGACACTAAGGAGCCTTCCGATGCGATGAGCAAAGCGAAATGACATGTTGGGGGTGTACATGGCATGGACCGTGCGGTGAATGATATGGCGAGATGCCAACCGAACAGAAATTCGCAATGAGCCACTGCCCTTAACGTCGACGCCGACCCCACCCACGCGAGAGGGAGCGGAGGGGGGGGGGTGAACGTAGCGAAATCACTTCGAAACGCGGTCAAATTGATCGAGCAGGCTGAATCAACTACCGAGGACTGTGAGAGGTCACGACCCGGTGTGAGGGAAGACGAGAATACGACAGAGCTGAAGGAGACACTCACCTCGGTGTCATCGTTTTCATCTATGTAGCCCTCGAGAGTGGGCAGACCGCCAGAGTCTTCGGCGATAACGTCGCTCAGCCGGCCGTTGCACTTGTTGGGGAGGCCACGACCACCACGAGGGCCACGAGGGTTGTTTCCTCGATCGCGGTGTGAACCGCAACCAGCAGCGACAAACGCACAGATGGGAGAGGGTGATGTGTCGGGGGCCGGAGCGCCCGGAACAGTGGCTTCCTCGTCCATGTTGTGTTTAAGGTGGAGGATGCTCGCCATCACCTCATCAACAGACATGAGGTAGTCGGTGTCAAAGGCGTAAATGACACATTGCTTGGCCTAGCCGAAAGGGCCGTTGCTGTATATGCCACGCATCATGAGGAAGATGAGGTTGTGGAGGTGGATATCAGCGGAACCATCTATTAGCTGACATGTCTCGTTGTAGTCATCGAACGTTTGTCTCATGAAGTGGGCATAGTCAATAATGGACTGACCAGGGCGCTGCCTCAGCATGAGGTTGTACAACAAGGAGAGAGAGCGAGCGAAGGACCGGCAGTCTAGGCGTTCACACATGATATCCCAAGCTGCATTGGCGCAGTCGGGACGGGTAGGTGAGACACATGTCATTGCATGGTCAGCGCGCTTATTGTCGATGGTTGCATGGAGCAACAATGTGTAGGCGTAGTGTTGTGCCTGCTCATCCAACAAGACGCCCGACTCGCGGATGGCTAGCTGGGAGATGAGGTACGCTGCCTTGAGGGAGAGGAAGTTCAGGAAGTTCCTCTTACACTGCTTGAAGTCCGTGGTGGGCCCCATGGTGGGGACCAACATCTTCATGGACCGGTTGAGGGCGTCCTTATCAAAGCTGGTTGCTTCATGGGCAACGCGGCCGATGACCACCGGGTCAATGGTGGGGCGACGGCCGCCACGGCTGGGGTGAGCACCACACGGGGAAAGAGGGGAATGGCGGCCAAGAAAGGGAGGAGGCGGGCCATTAGGAAAGGGAGAGTGGGCGGGCACTGCAGTCGGCGGGCCGTGCGGGTGCGGGTGGCCACGGGAAGTGGGAACGTGATGCGGCGGTGCCTCCAGGAAGAGAGGTCCGTGGGAAGGAGGGGCATATCCGGCAAGGGGGTATAGTGAAGGTTGTGGGTGCGAGTCCACGGGCTGCTCGTGACGCGGGGGTTCGCGTTGCGCATCGTGACGGCGTTGCGCGACAGTAGGGTCGGCAGCATAATATGTAGCGGCAGTTGCAGCGTTGGCCGTTTGCGCGTCCATACGAGCGTTAATGTGCGCCATTTGCTCAAGGACTAGGGCGAGGGTATCATGATCAAGAACGAGCGACCTCTGCTGAGAGATGGGGCCAGGGGAATCAGTAGGCGTGGCGGTAGGAGAGTCGGCCGAAAGAGCTTTGGTACCATCACGGCACACGAAAGAACGCACATGACGACATGCAACGGTAAGAACCGCTAGCCGGACTTGTGCCAAACAACGGTTATAGAGAGGCGGCCTGATGCCTGACGACCTCTCGGCATGTAGCCCCGGGGTGTCTCAAAGTACCTTTTCTGTATCCTCCACCCAGTGTGGGGCACAAGTCGGGGCCACGGCCATATTAGAGGGAGTCGCTACGCTGGCGGTTGAGTCGCTAAGAATATATATATAATTAAGTAAACTGGGGTTGCCGTGCACCCTGTGTATGCGTATTCACCCGATAGTGCCCCCCCCCTTCTCCTGCTTGGACTTGTGTGCACCTTGTCTACACGCGACGAGTGCGTCGGCGGTGTGGATGGGTGGCTTGCGTCCTCGAGCAGCTTGTTTATGTGGGGTGGAGGGTGGGTTTTAAAGCGCAGTATATGCTAGCGATACCGCCGACTACAAGGTGAAAGTACTGCGTTTCTACATGAACTTGCCTTGCCTTCTACACGACGAGTGCGTCGGTGTGGGTGGCTGGCTCGCGTCCTCGAGTAGCTTGTTTAGGTGGGGTGGAGGGTGGGTTTTAAAGCGCAGTTTATACTGGCGATACCGCCGACTACAAGGTGAATGTACCGAGTTTGTATATGAACTTGCCTTTTGTGGGAGAGGTGGCTATTGCCGCTCGCCGAACGAGGTTGTCGCGCGTGAGTGACGTGAGGCGGGGGCCCATAACGTGTTAAACCGTGCACACACGATCAATATGGAAGGTAACTAACGCACATGTAGTTACAATCACAATCACGCAAATAGGACATTCACAAAGACATCCAGCCCGAGGCGTGGTGTCGGGACAACATAAGTGGGAGAGCTATAGCCTAGAGACAACTTTGTACCGAATCAAACAATTTTTGGTATGTCCGATTCAGAGACGTACTAGTCATATCTAGAATAGCTTACAATAGCTATTTGCAATAAATAACTAGAAGG
This sequence comes from Tetraselmis chui, assembly GCA_026401115.1. Classification (NCBI taxonomy): domain Eukaryota; kingdom Viridiplantae; phylum Chlorophyta; class Chlorodendrophyceae; order Chlorodendrales; family Chlorodendraceae; genus Tetraselmis; species Tetraselmis chui. The sequence continues at coordinate 57,841 of JAPMLY010000873.1, forward strand.
TACTACTTACAACAACGTTAGTAGTCATTTTAATCTATGTACACAGTGTATGTGCACGACCTATGGCTCCGCCGATCTTGCTAAACTCTCGGTAAGTACACGCTTAGCCTACCCAACAAGTGAATTATCATGTCTTGCATGGTTGCATGGTGGAGGGCATGGAAAACGGAGAATTTTTTGAGTGCAATGGATGTAAGCATTACGAACTTGTGCTTTACTGCGCAATGGAACGGAGCGACAAAAAAATCCGGTTTTCTAGGCGCATAGCGCCAAGCCTTAAATTTAGTAGCGACCGGTGGGTCGGTCGTCATTCTCTCTCGAGTAACACTGAATGGCAATCATGACTCCCCCCCCCCCCCCCCCCCCCCCCCCCCCCCCCCCCCCCCCCCCCCCCCCCCCCCCCCCCCCCCCCCCCCCCCATGTTGAACAATTGAACTATTTCAAGGTTACTAACGTTTGGCGATTGCCCCCTTTTGTATCGATGCGATAGCTCGAACAACGACGATACCCTTGTCTTGCAGGTTTGATGAGGGATCAATGTACGTCCTCCCTTGGAGGTTGCGTCACCCCGACGGAACGCCACACCAAATTTACTCAATGTAACTACAACCCCTTGAGATCTCCACGATGATTTAAGACGCGGAGCGTTGTGAGCACGTGCGGAGGTTGAAGAGAAGGGAGACAATACTTCGAGTACGAGATGGATGGAGGAGCAGTCGTACTTGGAGTACGTATTTCAAAGTGGCCGGTAATGTAGTAGACCTTGGGATTGTTAACGATAGTGGGACATTACTTGCTACCTATATTCCGTCCTTTTCTTCAACCAATGCCCGTGTTCGGACCCCCTCGATAAGTACACTTTGAGCCTACCTAACAAGTGAGTTGTCGTATAAGGTCCTGCCCGATTGCATGGTGCCGTGCATAGAAAACCGCTATTTGATGTTCACTTTCATTTTTGGTAGCAGCTACCTGTACGCCAGATTTGGTGCCACATCGCGCGGGATGTACCAAGACGTACCCCGGGGCCCTGGCCGCTTGTCCTGTTGAGGTATATATTTACCAGGTTAAAGCCAAGGTTGTGGTTAACCTCAGGTTAGGCCAGGTTTTTGGTAAAAGCAAAAACTGGGTCCAAAATTGCCATGATGGACGATTTTTCTTCAAGCAATTCCTGGCCATCCGTGACAGCTCACATATCACGTGCCAGTACAAGTGTGTACGGTAAACATGTTTTGGGGATGCCACGAAAGCACGCGCAGAGGAATCGAGAGGAACATATATCGCGCCAGCCGTACCATGAAACCCTAAAAGCGGCTATCTTTAGTTCGTTTATCTTCTGCCTGAACTACTCAGGACTCAGTAAACAGTAATACACCGGGACTACTGTTGACTAAAGACTCAATGTGCCATAAGGATCAGCTACAGCGGTGTACGATCGGGGCAGGCAGGTTCTCAGACATATTGATTACCTGTAGAACCGGTGCTATAGCGCTGTAGCGACCGTGTCAGCGACTACTGAGGCGGAGACTGGACGAGGCAAGCAGTGCGCACCAACGGCTCTGTAAACAATAGACAATCGACCGGCACTGTCAGGACCTTAACAGCCTGGAAGTTGTCTGCGGACAAGTGGAATTGTCCATGACGTACGCTATCGTGTATGCGGTGGGCTGCGCGGGGCTTGGGGCGAAGTCCGCCCTGAGCAGTGTTTCCGCTCGCCGGACGAAAGCAATTGCGTCCGCCACCTGCCCCGACTCGCCAACTGATGCGTTCTACCATCTGCCTTCGAACCAGAATCATGCCAACCGGTTACAGTGCCAAGCAGGACCGGGTCCAGGTTCTTTCATGGCACCTGTGCATGATAACAGCAGCGGGCTGCGCGGCTCGCGGGGGACGCGGCTGGGGGCCTCTGGCAACGTCCCCGGCAGTAACAAGGTTTACAGGACGCCGAATGCCGCGCGCGGACGGTCCAAGAAAACGGAGCAAGCTGGCACTCCCGTGCTGTCGTCGTCATCGTCCTGGAAGCCGCCAACCTCCGGTAATAGTAAACAGAAAAAAGGCACCACGCAGTCCGAACGGGGAAGTCGTGAGGGGACGGCTGCCTCGGCGCTGGGAGTGCTGCGCAGCGGCGGGATTGGAACGCCGCAATTCGGACGAGAGGGCGAAGAGCTGGCGGCAGCACTAGCGGGCGGACGGCTGCCGCAGGCGCCGCTAGCCATGGATGTTCTGTCGGAAATGTGTCGTGCACGTAAGTCAAAGGTGGCAGCGAAGGCGTTTCAGGAGCTGGCGTCCATGGGCGTCGGCTTCGGGTACATGGACTACCACCGGATGGTGCAAATGCTCGTGAAGGTAGGGCGGTACTCGGGGCCACCTTCCCGGCGCATCTGATTCTCACGATATTATATGGGTTTATGGCGAGTTAGGGGTACCTTATTTGGAGCGATTAAGTAGGCTCACATGCATCAATTGCTCTTGCCTGCCAGAAGGCAGGCGCAGCACACACACACACACACACACACACACACACACACACACACACACACACACACACACACACACACACACGCTCACCCCCCCCCCCACACACACACACACACACACACTTTGCTGTAAAGATGAATATCCCCGGGAATACTTTGCTACAATGGGTGGTTAACAAGGGATAGGCATGGCGTGTCATCGGGCATGTCAGCTGTCTGACCTTGTTAACCTTTGCGTACTTTACAGGCAGGACAACCTCAGCTTGCAAGGCAGACCTTCCGCATGATCATGGCTGCCGGGTTCTCACCCAACATTGTAACCTATTGCCTTCTCATCAGCGGGCTATCCAAGGCAGCGCGCTCCCGGAAGCGTGGGCTACCGTATGGTGAGCGATCAGTAGCTGCTGGTGTGTTGCTTGGGTTCTACTCTCTTAACTAAAAACGAAGGCGTTGGCTGATTGATGACACTGTTGCAGGGCGAATGGCGTTTGAGCTTTGGAAAGAATTGGAATCCTCGCCGCTGATCCTGGACGCATTCGCCATGAAGACGGGGATTAACGCAGCTGTGGGACATGGGCAGTACGATGCAGCGCGGCAGCTACTCAGCAAGCTCAAAGTGAACGGGCAGCTGGATTCAACGGCTTATAACATGCTTCTGAAAGGGTTTGCAGATTGCGGCAGATTCAAGGAAGCGCGTGAAGTGCTGGACGAGATGATTTTATCCGAGGTAGTTTCCTTCGTATCATCGACTCGACCACTACACCCCGTCCTAGTCTTAGCCTCACAGACTGGCACTAAGAATAGATGTGCCTGATGCGTTAGGTTAAACCAGATGCCTGGACCTTCAGCACTCTGGCGAATGCACATGTGCGGGGAGGGGACCTCTCAGGTGCACGGGAGGTGCTCCGCATGGCTTTGGATGCAGCTGTTGCAGGCGACCTTGTCTCCGCCTACACAGCCGTTCTAAAGGTCCGTGACTCCCGTGGACCATATCTTGCACTAGTGATGTGAGGGTTTTCTATCATCGACATTTTTTTCGCGAGGGTCAGGGGTGGCGGTTGCACAGTGTTCTTGGTCTGATATATGCTAGAAATGCTTTGCCGCCAGGGGTATGCGCACGCAGGGCAAATGGAGGAAGTGGCCAGACTATTAAATGAGATGCAATCAGCAGATGTGGCACCGACTGATATCACTTTAGCCGCGCTCGTTGATGCGCTGATCGGTAACAGTCAGATGGACCGTGCCCTGGGCTTTGTGGACATCCTCAGCCGGCAGGGGGTGCCGATCACTATCGCGGTGAAGAACAACATCCTGAGCGGCTTGGCCAAGCAGAATGGCATTTCCGTGCGGGAGGCGCTGCAGACGCTTGCAGAGCTGGAGGCCCAGGATGTCATGCCCAATACAGACACTTATAACATCTTGATGTCCGCCTGCTGTGTGGCAGGCCAGCCAGCAGGAGCGGTGAGTTACCCCCCCTTCCCCCCCCCCCTCCCCATGATCTATATTCACTTTGCAACCCGGTTCCTGTCATGGCTTGCGCTCGCTGATCGGGTCTGTGTCCCCTGCCATGCTATCACAGCGTGCGCTGTTCAATCGCATGATGACAGCTGACCTCATGCCGGACACTGTGACCTATACCACGCTGATGAAGGCTGCCATTGCTGATGACAATTATCAGGCTGCGGTGCGACTTCCCTCACTTCGCGTGTTTACGACTCTTGCGAAGCAAATTGTTCCCGGCTGACGAACTGTGCTGGATAACCTGTAGCATCCCTGCATGGCGTTCCTGAGGCTTATGTATTGTTCTGGTCGCAGCTGCAAGTGTTTGAAGAGCTGGAGGACAGTACTTCGGGTATGGAGCCAGATGGCGTCGCACTCAACATGCTGGCCTTTGTGCTTGTCAGGTACGTTGCAATAAAACTCATCCGGCATGGCGTTGAAAGTAAAGCCTTGAGTAGATAAAAGTCATGTTAGGTTTGTGGCGGCAATGGACTAACCTTTCACCACTTCTATCTCACCCACCTCGTATGATTGGGCATGCAGTCTGGAGCGCCTTCCAGAGGCACGTTCTGTGCTCGATCAAGTAGACGCCATTGCAGCCCGAACAAACACCGCGCCGAGTGTAGAGGGATATGGAGCAGTTGTCATGGGGTAAGTTCACCCCCTTTCTCGTGCCAACCTCTCCTTTAACACCCCCCTCACCCTCAGAGAAACGAGGCAATTGAGAATTGAACAGCGCGAGCTTTTTGAGTATTGCAATCATCGCGCGATAACTCACGCACACACACACACACACACACACACACACACACAGTGAAGTGAGTGTGAGATTTTCTCTGAACCTGATAGCGGATTACCCGTTTGCAGGTTTGCAAGAAAGAACTTACCAGAGGAAACGGTTGAGTTGATGAAGCGCTTCCGACAGCGAGGTGGCATCCCCGACCAGCGCATGTATAACAGCGTGGCCGGGATGTACGCGCGCAGCAGGGACTGGACCCGCGCGCTGCGGGTGGTGAAGGCAATGGAACAGCGGGGGCATGAGGCAGATAGGGCTATGCTCATTTCTATCATCCAGCGACTTGAGGAGGCGATGGAGTGGGAGGCTCGCCACGCGGAGAAATTGGCCCGGGGGTCCAACAAGGTATCCAGTTATTTTTGTTTTCGAATCCATGTTGTCACATTTATATGCCTACCTGGGTGGAGGTTGTCAGTGCATTTGCGATTTAATCTTTTTCATGTTGTTGCTCCGCTGAGCCTTCTCTGTGCGCGTCTACGTATTTTCTCAGAGCGGCAACATTTTGCGCAAGGCTCCAGTCTTCAACGAGGGCTTTGAGCGTTTCAAGTTTTGGCTGGGCCTTCCCAACCGCTACTACAACGCTTCATGGGACGAGGAGGGACTGGACGAGTGAGGCTAACACGCATGGGTTGACGTGTGACATAAGTTGAGCGGGCTTTAGGCGACGTAGTGCTGTTCCTGGAAGGTTGAGTAGTCCTCGGCACCCCTTCCACAGGAGTGTGTTGAATTTAAAACAATTATCGTTTGATTCACCTGGCTCATTACCCACTCACTCACTCGGCAATGTGCCGTGCATAGTATTTGCCTGTCGTTCGTGCCGATTTCCTGAAAAGAGGTGGCAAAAATTGGATGGCAACCACAGCAACACGCAATGAAGGAGCTCGTATCTCGAAAACTACAAAAGTGCGTTTAAGAGCAAAATAAGCTCTTCTAAGTAAATCAAGATACTTTATGAATTACAACTGTAAATTGCATTATGTATGCCTGCCGCACTCAGAACCCCCACATGGATATGCCAATGATGCCCCCCTCTCTCAGTTTATTTCTGATGCCGCCAGTATTTAATCCCACCAAAATGGTCCGCTGTAGCTCGTTGATCGCCCTCCTTGATGGTTGCCCCCCCTCAGGCCAGCCTCTCGGATGGATAGCGCGCTTGATAAATTAATCATAGTGCATGAGTGTTAGTTGATGCCACAGTCGTGGCGTGTGCCCATTCATTGACCAGAAAAGTTGTGTACCTGGTGTCTGGAGCGCCGCCCAGCTTCATTGGTCGCTCTCATACTCACAGAGGAGAGAGTCGTCAGTGCACATTGTGTCTGACTCCGTGTCTAAAGCCAGCGCGGTGCCGCTCTGGCTGGCCTTGGAAGCCAACTCCTGACGGGTTTACTCGGCGACGCGCAAAAGGCATTCCTTCGCCTGTGCGGTGTAGTGTGTGAACATCTATTTTCAGTGCTCAATCTCGTGATCCGTCATGACTGTTTTGCGGACCTTGGGCTTCCCCGCCGAAGAGCGAGCACATAACTCCTCCACGCACTCGGAGTTGGTGTGCTGATACTTCATGCAATCGGTGTCCGTGAAGAGCTTGAGCGCCGCGTCCGTGAAGCGAGTGACGCCATGTAGTAGTGCTCCTTGACGTTATCGCAGGTTTTTACGATGCCCAGGTGGTCGCCTTCGCAGCCTGGCTTGGTGCTGCGGTGGTACCGTTGGATGACCTCGTCAGTCTGACTGAGCGGCACCATCTGCAGCCACGTGTCCTGCTATAGAGACTGCGAAGTGTACATCAGCCGCGGTGAGTCCGTGTGACCAGCTTCTGCTCCTTGGCAGCTTCATCCATCTTTTACTCGGCACACTTCTCCTTCTGGTTGAACACCTGAATTACGCAGTCCCCCGCAATCCATGCCTAATCGCTGCCTCAATATTCTTGACAAACACCTGTGCCCCCTCCAGATTGTTCAGCACCCAGTCCCTGCAGCATCGGCAACATATAACATCAGCACTTGACAGGTTTCCACTCAACGCATTATCCTTCAATGCGTATCGGGCTTGTGTGTGTGTTTTTCGTTCTCCCTCCCCCATGCAGGAGCAGGCGCGAGCAAACTAATGTCCGACCCACACACAGCGCAAGACAATATATCGCGGGAAAGACGGCCATGTACTTGTGGTCGGGAACCAGCGACTTGAATGAGCGAGCGCCCTGCGTGAGCAACTTCAGCTCCACCTGGACTCACGTCAGCCAATGGAGCACAGTCAAGGTATGTGGCAGAAACGGCCCCACTAGTGCCCCTCCGCCCCCCATGACGTCCTCCATTTCCATGAAGGCTCCAGAGTATCGAGCATGGCAGCAGGAGCAGCGGAAGTTGCTGCTGCAGAGAGGTTGCCTGTTAGGGGCGATAAGAAGTGATCCGCGCCCATGGCAAAATCACAACCTTGGGGAAGGCCCAACATCATATTGAGCTTTCTCAATGTTTGGCTGTTATTTGCGATAAATCAAACGGCGGAAAATCAGCAAAACAAACTGTCTGTGATCGTGAAATTTACCAGATTGAGGTTGACAATCCACGTGAGGTGAAGAGAACACATAAGTCTATCGAACATATGACCTTCCGTTGCAAAGAATTTGAAACGTATTATAGAAATGTTATTCAGAATACATGTTTCTTTAACAACCACCGAGCAAAATATAACAACTTGAGTAATATATGGCAGTAGCAGCATCTATGAGCCTCATTTTCAAAAGTAGGAGCCTCGACGACGCGATAGGCAGACCTGAGGCATATTTCAGAGATTGGCATAACACATGCATATCTTCGGAAATATTGGTTGTTTATCAGGAAAGCCTTCAAAATCATCCAGACGTTTCGGTAAAGGGGGTCTGTGGCAGTGTGGCTTAAGCGAACGCGCTGGCATCGGACGTTTGTCGCGAAGGGGAGCCGCGCGGGAGGGCATACTAGAAATCGAAAGCTGGCCTTATCAATTGACCTCCTCTCGTACCGAATAGCGATGTCTTTCATTCGATGAAAAACCGCTCAGGCTGACGAGATTACGACCCTAAAAGAACGTACAGTAAAGCAAATCAGGCTCCGACGAGTTCGACCATCTGAGGGCTGGCACAGTCTGCGAGCTGGCCTCTCAGAAGGCCGAAGGCCGATATTAGCATGGCAGTAGATGATAGACCGGTGTCGACGATAAGTGCCTTGAGCGTAAACGCGATACTGGACGAGAAAAGTAGTTCCGGCGCGGGGCGGCCGTGTCCCCCTGCTGCTCTGTACGCTCATTCTTCAGTATATGGTAATTTAAAAAACTGGAGAATATAAGGGGGCAGCGAATACAGGCACCCAGCTGGTTAAGGTAGCTGAGCCGAGGGCCGAGCTAGAGGCACACGGAAGAAGACTGGGGAGCAACTCGCTAGACGCAAAACATAGGTATGTGTGGTTGGATAGACGCGAGAAATGTAGGCGTCTAAGTAGACTATCGGACACCAAGAATGACGTTTGAGTTGTACCATCGCGAGATAATTCAACTGCCACAGTGAGGCATGTACCATGTATGGCGTCTTGTCGTGGAACTTAACCGCGGACGAAGCGCACGTAGACGCAAGGAAACGCACAAGGCTTCACGATAGACGAAAGATATGGTATTAGACAAGCGTAAAATTTACCCAAAAAGAGTGGGTGAGAGGCTGGGGCAGCAGAGGACACGCGAGAATCCGCCTCGTCGGAAGAAAGTCGCGATAGGAACACTGCTAAACTACTACAAACTAGCTGTCTAGCAATAAGATAACTATTCTACAGCCGACCACTCCGCAGAGTGGTGGCGCACTAGGTAAAACAGGTGAACGTACAGATGTCGGGTTCCGGTAGAGGACACCTCCAGCGAAAGGGAAGACTGCAGAATATCGACATGAAGCGTTTGGAAAGAAGGAAGGAGGACGGCTGACATCGGCAATTCACTGCTGGGCGTCAGATATATATATGGTCATCATATACCGGCCTGATGATTTGTGCGACGCACTTGAGCACAAAATGCCAACAACACCTCGGCGACTCGGCAAAGGAAGTGGCGTGGCGTGATACGAAGTTACACGATTTTCAGAAACAGTAGAGTTTCTTGCTTTACTGACGGTCGCGAAAAATTGATCAACGAACGGTCGAGTGAGCCAGTGAGGTAGCCACGGGAAATGCAGTTGCAAGAACTGCAATTTGACTTTGGACGAAGAGCGCGCTGACGAAATCTCACCTCTTTGTCTCCAGGATGCACGCAAATGCGCTAAAAGGGGGTAGGGGGCGAATTATTTTGCAGACCAGCTAGGCAAGGCAAAGCTAAAAGCCTAGACCGATGGGGGAATCGGAGTAGGCTGGTATGACTAGCGACTCGACAACGCTATATAGTGCGGGTGGTGTTATGTGGGGCTGCGCTGCTGCACTGCTACCTGCAAAGCGCGGAGGAAAGAAACGGGGGCGTGGGCGCGCGGACGCGCACCGAGTAAGTCGTTGGACCTCTCCATTGTAGGATTCTGTTTTTAACGAACGATGTCCCTCGGAGTGGGGGGAAACGAGAGCGTGTGGGGTGTTGTGGGGGGGAGTCGCTGTAGGTCGGGGGCGAGGAGAGGGGTAGCAGCTTATTTATTGGACGACAGCCTTTTCCGGACCGCGAATCGGCCGAACGATGGCATCCACGTCAGCATATTTACAATATAACAACAGTACGTTATCCCGGTCCATTTTTTGTCATCGATGTCTCGCAATATTCGTACATGTAGATGTACTTTTCAGCAGGCCGGGGAAAGATACGAGGGCGCCGTCACGTACCATATCACTGATGTAGGCAGCTTTTATTATTGCCGGACTATGTTAGGCCATTTGGGACAGAGTGTATGCAGCTGCGTACAGTATATAAGTGCGAATATGACCGTAGAAGTAACGACCCTTTTCACGTACACGTACTTCAATGTTATGCCGGTATATACTAATATATAAAAAGAATATGCTCGCGAGTCTACGACTATTGCGTTAATTCTTCACCATCTCATCATTTCCACTGCGCTTTCGGGGTCATCAAAAGTGTGAGATTCGCGACCCACAGCGCCGTCTGGGATACAGGCCCCCCTGTACATACCGACAGAAGAAGAAAATGGGCGTTGACCATCCAGTACAATTTCAGAAAATATTTGAATAGATATTCATCCGTAGATTTGTAAAGAATACAAATGTGACCCCATTTCATTTTCATGACAAGGACATTCATGTCTCGCACATATTGCCAGGCTGGCAGAGTACGCATCGCGGCTTCTCAGTATAGACACTGTACGAGACTACAAATAGAAAACGAAAGGACGCAATTGAGCCTTGCCCGCTACAGCTGGTTAACATTATTAGGTCTAATACTATCATTAAGGTAAGTACCGTAAAGTAAATGATCTGAACGACATCATCAACACGCAGGATGACGGCGATGACGTCCACCGGACGCAGTGAGCGGCGCCATCTGCTCTCGTCGCGCGTCTTGACATGCGCGAATAGTCGAAATTTTGAATTACACACACCGCGAATGAACTCGAAGTGCACATATTCTGTCATTAGCTGAGACGTGTGCGTCCAGTCGAACGCCCGACTCTTCATCGATCGTCGCGCGGCAGGTGGTCCCCATCCTGAAGTTCATATTTAACCCCTTACTTGTTACTGATTATATGCGCGGATCTTAGTAAACTTCTATATCTAAATATATATTAAATATGTTTTTATCAAAATGTTCTCAGGTGGTTGGATCGCCATCAGCTGTCGTCGCGCGTCTTGACCAGCGCGTACGGGGGACCTGTTGAATTTATAGACACCGCTATTGACCCTGCATTGCGCATATTGACATTGAAAGCGCGTGCGGCCAGTCGAACGTCCGTCTATTCATCGATCGCCGGCAGCAGGTATTCCTCATCCCGAACCTCAAAGTTAACCCCTCCTTACTTGTGAATCATTGATGAAGCTCTTGCCAAATTTGCGTATTCAAATTGAAATGTAAGACTTTTTCACTAATATGTCTTGCAAGGAGGTTGGATCGCCCCGCGCCGCCGTCACTACTCAAGATGGATGGCAGCTGCAGCAACAACAATCACTCAGCACGGGGTGCAAAAAGGCGCAGACCGGACGGCCACGACGGTAAGCAAAGCTAATTGTTGAACATCAGTCGATCGATTAATTGCGCTACGGGGCGCGGTTGACGTGGCCGGATACAACTGCAATCGTTCGTTGTTAGTTTTTTGAATTTGTCGAGTGACAGCTTCGAGTCGTTAATTCAAATACTTCGATCTGCCATCGCTACAGATGCTACCGGTGTCGACGACGCCTCCAACCCTCCGCGGACCATCGAAAGTATGCCGTCAGCGCCTGCTACGGGCTTCGTGACCTCTAGCCGTGTCGACCAGGGGGTTGCATGGAACGGGCGGCAGCCTCCCGAGGGACGACCACCAGCTGTCACCGCCGCGGCTCCGCAGCTAAGCGTGGAGCAATTGCTTCAGCTGGTGATCATGGAGGGGGTCGCCATGAACTCGAAGCTAGAGCGCCTGGAGAAAGAGAATCTCGACCTTAAAACAGAGCGGACAAGCTTGATGTCGAAGCTCGGAAATCAGCGGCGCTATCTGAAGGAGGTCCAAGCGGTCCATAAGCAGCGGCTCGACGCTAGCAATGAAGCAGCCAAGGCATCCGAGGACCGGGCTAAGCAGCTGGCGGAAACGGTCGACTCCCTTAGCAAACAGCTGGAAGATGCTATGAAGGATCTGAAAGCGGCTGAAGACACCTTGAAAGCGTCGTCGCGCGTTCCTCGGCGGAGGATCAACTACGACAAGCCGAGTCGCTGGACGCTTGCCACGGACGTCAACAAGTTGACTGAGTACTTTACCGAACTGTTTGGCCCCGATTGGCTGAACTTCGACGCAACGGGCGAGGGGGGTGGAGAGGAGTCCGCTGACCCCGGCAAGGCGGCGTACCCTACTAAGGTCCTCGGTGCGTTTTTGAGAAAACACGCCAAGAACTTAGAGATGGAGGGGATGCTTAGCGGAAGTGTCATGCGCAAGATCGAGGAGGGTATCGTGGAGTGCATCGCCAAGCACTATGATGAAATTGCTGCCGACCTGTTTATTCACGCGGGCCTCAGCACTAGGGAGTACCAAAAGGTGGCGAACCTCATTAGCTCCGTTCAAAAGGACCTGCGGTTGGTCAGAGCAAGGCTGCCATACGGCACTGGCTTCCCCAAGCTCGCCTCCCTTGCAGTCATCAGCAAACGGTTACATGACTTGATGGCAAGCCTAGGCCTGGACAAAGGAATCCCCAAAGCCGCCATGAGTGACGCGAAGGCTCTACTAACATCGCGCATTCGGTGGCTAGTTGCGAACGGGCGGGACTTCATTATTCCTGGGACCGACAACCAGGTGCAAGTTCAGCTTCTCGGGAGTTTGATGTTGTCTGTTAATGTGTGTTTTGTGTCGATTTTATGTGCATTATTAAGTTGTTTTCCACATTAGCTGCAAATTCGTCCTGCTGTTCGACCGTCGTGCAGCTGAAACGATACTTTCTAATGAGAGCGCATGACGTTTCATGTTAGTCGGTGTGGAAGTCATGCCTCCATGACGCTGTCCTGTCTGGTTGTGCGCTTCAAGTTTTAGTTTGATTTGTCTGTTAATGTGTGTTTTGTGTCGATTTTATGTGCATTATTAAGTTGTTTTCCACATTAGCTGCAAATTCGTCCTGTTGTTCGACCGTCGTGCAGCTGAAACGATACTTTCTAATGAGAGCGCATGACGTTTCATGTTAGTCGGTGTGGAAGTCATGCCTCCATGACGCTGTCCTGTCTGGATGTGCGCTTCAAGTTTTAGTTTGATTTGTCTGTTAATGTGTGTTTTGTGTCGATTTTATGTGCATTATTAAGTTGTTTTCCACATTAACTGCAAATTCGTCCTGTTGTTCGACCGTCGTGCAGCTGAAACGATACTTTCTAATGAGAGCGCATGACGTTTCATGTTAGTCGGTGTGGAAGTCATGCCTCCATGACGCTGTCCTGTCTGGTTGTGCGCTTCAAGTTTTAGTTTGATATGTCTGTTAATGTGTGTTTTGTGTCGATTTTATGTGCATTATTAAGTTGTTTTCCACATTAACTGCAAATTCGTCCTGTTGTTCGACCGTCGTGCAGCTGAAACGATACTTTCTAATGAGAGCGCATGACGTTTCATGTTAGTCGGTGTGGAAGTCATGCCTCCATGACGCTGTCCTGTCTGGTTGTGCGCTTCAAGTTTTAGTTTGATATGTCTGTTAATGTGTGTTTTCTGACAGGCGACCTGAAGTTCTTGAACAGCATCCTTGGGCTTAATGGGTGCTCTAGCAGCTTTCCATGTATCTATTGTAAGGTATTGAGAGCTCTTTTGCATTTAAAGTCTTCCGAGCGCTATGAGATTGTGGGGTCACAGACCGTGGACCACATGGAGCCAAGAACGCTTGCAGAGCAAATCCAGCTAGCTCACACCCCCTCAGGGCAGAGCACCGACCAGCAGAATTCTTGCGCCTCCGGATGTGTTGCCGGTGAGGGTTGCGCATCTTACGTCTGTCCGGGATGCAGCAAGTCCATCGGGCCTGGCCACAAGGAGCTCAACAGGCTGCCCCTACCACGGAAGGCCAAACCCGGGCCTGAAGACTACGGCGTCGCAGCGAGGAGCAAGGTCAACCATCAGCATTTCGGTACCATGCTTCGGCCCATGCTTGATCTGCCGATCTCCCACTATGTTTTCGATATTTTGCATTGCAGACTGCGCATCGTTCCTCAGATTTTCAAGTGGACGGTGTGTCAGAACATCGATGCAGAGCAATTGGAGGAGGTGAGACATGACATGTCGTTAGCTGGTTACATTTCGGTAATGTTTTTTATATAGATACATATATGATTATCTGATTAAGTTAATTATATTGACATGTTTCGTCTTTGTACAGATTCTGGTTTGGGCTCAAGAGGTGATGAAAGTCAAGCTCAACGCAGGGACTCAGCCTGGCCAGCGGCGCGCAGGGTCCAAAGGGGGGTCGTCTCTGTCAGCGGAGTCATGGCCAGGGGAGATCTGCTCGACCCTGATGGACTTCCACGAGGAGCTCATGAACCAAGTGTTCGAGGACCAAGGGAGCGCGGTGTGCCAATGGTCGAAGCACCTATGGCGCACCTTCTCGTATTGGAATCATCTGATTGGGCGTGGGTGCGAGGACGATCAGCCGTCGCGTGACGCCCATGCAGCGGAGGTGAAGAAGTATGCTGAGATGTTTATGTCAGCCTTCTTGATGCGATGCGGCCCTGAACATGTGACAGTGTACATGCATATCATGCAGTGCCACTGTCACGAGCTGATCCAGCTGCATGGGTCTCTGGACAAGTTCTGCAGCCAAGGTGCAGAGGCGATCCACCAGAAGACGCGCCACGTCGCACTTAAACGCAGTGACAGGCATGTGGAGCACCTGGCCGAACAAGTCCTCGTCAAAGTGCGCACCTATCAAGATCTAGTTGCTGAGAAGGGGCAACCTCAGAACTACAGGGCGCCCCGTCAACTTAGAGATGGACGCAGCAAGGCATGTGCAGAGAGGAATGCTGCCATGATCCAGGGGTGCAAAGAATACTTGGACAACCTACCGCCAGACCACGATGAAATCCTTCGCCGAGGTCTGCTCGCAGAGGGGGCAAGGCTGTCCGAGGACGAGACACCGGACACCGAGAAGAGGGACCATGACATGGACTCATCTGATTCAGAAATCGACGATGAAGAAGACCGATACAAGACAAAAGGACCTAGCTACGCACCATAGCTATGCCTATTACCTTTTGCCAACTTTGTGAGTTACATGGCGATTGTATTACTGCAAGGACGTTGAGCGCTAATTATTTCGAAACTTTTTAAATTACACACTTCACATATTTTAGCATAAGCAGAAATATTTGGTCTCAAATGCATGTGCACATCCTACAGCACCAAAGTTTGTGCCTCTGCCTGCACATCAAACCGTCGAGCATTGCTATTACTATATAGTTGAATTAACAATGATGGTGCATATCTACAAACATGATGCTGGCGATGATGTCGTATCCATACATATAAATCAGGCGGTCCATTTCTATTAAGTCAAAATGTGTTACAGAGTATTATATGACACCTGCACTTGTTGCTTTGTAGAATGTTAATTCATCAACACCATCTACATTGTGTCTCTGCTACAGCTAGTCACTTGCTGCATGTGCTTTTGCCACGCCTGAAATGTTGCCCCTCCCCTGACATCAAATCGCGCACTGCTAGTTAATGATATGCATGAGAATTAAGATGCAGTCCATCCGCTACAAACATGATGGTCAGGAGTGAGACGATGCAATATAATGTATAAATAAATTCATAATGCCCCGTATGCATCAGCGGTCCATTCACAAAGAAAAGATTGTTTTTCATTTATTACATGTTCACTTGGTAAGGTCATCTATAACTAGTTTTACTAATCTAGCGCCGCGACTCTTCAAGTCCTCTACTCGCCTAGCCTTGTTGGCCGCAGCACGATTGGGATCCTGTCTATAACGTTTAAGTGCTGCCTTGTATTGCTCTACCTCCGCTCCCCGCCCTAGAGCTTGCAGCTGCCGTGCCCCAGCTGTCAAGAATGAGGGGGGGCTATTGCGCCGCTGCGCATGCACCCGCGATGGTGGGACGCCAATTGGCATCCCCTCATTACCTGCCGGGGCGACATTTTGCACGCTATCTGCCCCAGCATGCGTCGCGCCCACCAGACATGACCCGCCTCCATCAATCTTCGGCGGCTCCTTTCCTACGCTGCCCGCCTGTGCCTCTTCTGCGGGTTGTGCCCCCATCGACCCCATCACTATGCCACCCTCTCCCTTTAATAACTCACCTGGAGAATGGCAGAGGGAGATGCCCACATCCTCCGCCGGCAGCTCTGCTGCGTCACACCCCCCCGCCTTCCAAGCCACCGAGGTGGCACTCAACACTTCCCGCGTAGTCCCTCTTGCCCTTTGCCTACGGGCAAGGGCCCGCTCCTCACGCACAGCAGCACCCCGGGCGCCGTGAATCCCTAGATATCAAAACACATAAAAAGGTGAGATGTATTGTTCTCAAGACATTTGTATGGCCAAAACTTTGGTAACAATAATATTATACTAACATGAATCACAATCATAACACACAAGCAAGAAGTGTTTCCCTAAATGCTGAGGGGACCGACCTGTTTTGCTGTACGTGAGCTTAGGGTGCTCACGTTTGTAGCCGGCGCGCTCAGGCAGGAACCGCACCTCGGGGATTACCCAAGATGCAACAGCCCTCCTTATCGGCTTCCGGAAATAACGCTTAATCTCCTCGTGAAGCACAAGGTTTTTCAAGAGCTGTTTCACGTATGCCTGCATGAAATAGACTGACAAATTAATAAACTGTAAAAGGCACTAACTCGGCAACAAGGTGCCTCTACTCGTCTTACCTCGTCCCATTAGCAGGTAGCGTCTATAACGGTCGGTATACAAAGGACGGGAGTGACTCTTACCTCCCAGTCCGAGTAAGGTGGAAGCAGTGCCCACCGACCGCCATAGTGCCACGTCTCCTCCGAGGGCATCGGCTGGTTGTTCGCCGCGTAGACCAGCGGGGCGTTCTTGACCGCCATTACGGTGGCGGTCGAGAAAATCGCCGACAACCTGTAGTCCGTCGAACCAGACGGGACGTACGTTGTTTCGTGGAGCTCCAGCGTCACAGGCGGGAGCATCATCGCTATAGCCCCCCTCTTATCCTTCGGGCATTCCTCAGGGTAAGGCAAAAACCTGCAAATATCAGCACATAGCCGCTATGTCAGCTGATGTTCAGCTGCTGCATACATTGCTATTGTAAATGGCATAAACAAAATGGGCGGGAAAACTTACACGATGTTCCTGAACCCCAGTTTTTTCCCGTGTGACAGATCTTGGAAGTTCGCGAGCTTTCCGACCTCCCTAACAATCCCACGATAACAACGGTTTTGCTGCTTAGTCAGAAATTCTCGAAAGAATAATTATTCAAATAATAACCACAAGTCGTAGGCGGGGGGGAGTGACATCGCGCAGGTCAAGATCGAACGGGCGGACGGCGGGAAAATATACTACAAGTTGCATAATATGTTGTGACCAGTAACACGACTCGCATAGGGAGCTCACCTCATCAAATTGAATTGCCAGCTCCTCACCCGTGTTGTTACGTCCCCACCAAACTTTTTCGTCTTCTTATTTTTCCACTCACTCGGCCCGTATGACTTGTTCCATGGTTCGCGCTCCGCTGCCTCGACGGGGTCGTCGTTAAAAGCGTCCACGTACTTTACCAAATCCTCTGCCAACTTCTCACTCGCCCAGTCCATTGTCACACAGCATCGAGCCTGAGGCACAGCCCTAGCCACGGATTTCCTCATATTCTTCCGTAAGGCTATCCACTGGGGTGGATGGGGCGCCGCCATGGCGACAAGGTAGCGTTGTGTGCGCGGTCCGTAGTCAACCAAACGGCAGACGAAACCTACTCATGACCTCGTAAGCAGCTAGAAACAATATGAAAGTCTCACGTGATAGGGAAAAACCATGACCCGTACCACGCTCTTAACACCTGAAAAAATACAGGTGACCATGTCAGGTCAATATGGCCTGTTGTGCGCAGTGTCCGTGACGCACCTGCCTAGTGCTGAATATCTGGCATCCCTTCATCAGTCCCCAGCGCGTCGACATCAAAGTGGCTCAGGCCAATACTAAAACAAAATTCTTACAAGAAAAAGCATTGGAGGCCACCAAGCAAAAATAAGATAATAAGAGGGAAAAACCTAAGCCCGAGGAACAAGAAGGCATGCCACATCATCAACACTGCCCTCCTCCTACAAAGCGTCGCGAAGATAGGAACCCAAAGTCCCAAGAAGAGCAGGAGAAAGACGTTGCATGAATTGTCGCACGTCCCCCTCTCCCTCGCTCACAAACATTGAAATTGAAATTGAAATTGTTTACAACATGTACCGTATGCGCCGGTTTTTCACCAAAAGCCGGATGCGTCGGCTGCTGTCTCTGGGCCCTCCCAACTATGCCATACAGGGAACTTACAAGTCAGGGCTAGAGTGATGCAGCCATTGGACAGTATGCGTATGGAGTTGTGCAAGAATGCGAGATGTGTCGAGATGTGCTTTGGAGACGAGTTTATCTGGAGGGTCGGTGCGGGCGGTGAGAAGGGAGGTGAGACTCGTGATGGTGGAGGAGTGCGGTGTACCTGTGCGGCTCATGACTATGGGGAGGATGTCGACCACTGTGCCTGGCCAGTGGTTTCTGATGGCGTTCGCAAGGGGTGTGTATTTGTCACGTATGAGGTCGGCTGTGTGGGAGAGGTTGTTGTCTGTGCAGTACTTCCATTCCCCTATCTGAATCTTTTTTATGGACGCGTAGCGACGGCGACCTTGGAGTGACCAACGAATCGGGGTTCGAGGATGCGGATGAAGTCAGGTTTGTGTGCAGGGGGACGAAGCAGGGGGGGGAGAATCTCAGGGGGGAGGACGGCGGGGCATGAGGTTAGGGAGTCAGGCGAGAGACCTTCGTCAGCAGCAACAAGTCGGGTGGGCATGTGGGTGGGGTGAGGTGGGTGGCAGTCAAGTGGAGTGAGGGCAGGGGTGGGGGAAGCAAACGATTTTATGGGTTTGTTACCGAAGTCTGCGGTGATGGTTTCCCAACGTCCTCCGTTGTGGCGTTCCAGTAGGGAGAGTAGGAGTTGCAGAGCGCTGTTGTGTCGGTCCTGTCTTAGACCAGACATAGAGGGGCAGTTACCGGCCATGTGGCCGTTGCTGGTGAATTGACCACATAGGGGGCAGCGCAGGGTGGGGTTGTGAGTAAGTAGGCGGGTGTTGTGGACGCCCCACATGAATTCTTGTTTGTGTGTGAACTGGATATTTGTGAGGGTTGAGTGTTTTTTGTGGTAAGAAAAATCGGCGCCGTCCTTCGCGGCGCGGGCGAGGAGGGCTCCGTGTTTGGTTGTTTGCGAGAGAGGAGTGTGTGTGTGTTTTGTGCTGTAGGTGTGTGCGTCGGATTTGAGGTTGGTGTATCTGTAGGGTATGGGGTCCCCTAGGGTTTGTGGGAGGAGGGTGTATGGCCATGTCCAGTGGCCTATTGTGACTTCAGAACCTGTGGTGTATAAAGTGTCGGGTGGGTGACCATCCGCGACTTGGTTTGCGAGTGTGTCTGCGAGGTCGTTGCCTAGGGAATGGTTGTGGGCTTTGATTTTGCCGAGGTGTGTACGGATGCCTGCTTCGCAGCGGGTTTTAAGGGTGTGTGTGATAGATGAGAGGGTGTCGCGATGAATGTTGTGGCGGTAAGCGGAAGGGCAGTTTAAGTAGCCTTGTATGAGGCGGAGGGAGCACGCACTGTCTGTGAGGAGGTGGGTGCGGCCAAATTGGAGGCCTACATCTATGCCAGCTAATTCAGCCCGATTTATTGTATGGGAGGGAGGGGTAGAGGTCACCAGGATTTTGACTTTGGTGTCCGAGGCGGGGTGGGTAGCTGCTGCTCCGAGGGGGGTCGAGCTGCCTTTTTTCGAGCCGTCTGTGTATACAAAGTCCTGCCAGTTCCAAGCAAGGGTGCCTCTGGTGGGGGGGTACGTTAGATGTACGCGGTCTGGGAGGGGGTATGTGAGGGGGTGAGTTGGGTTTGGGGGGCGGTGGTATATACCTGCTGAGTGGGGTGAGTAGGTGACAATGAGGTGTGGAGGAGGGGGGGTGATGATGGGGTTGGGGAGGTGAGTGTCGTAGATAGATTCGAGAGTGTTGTGAAGTGCGGTCATGGCTGTGGGTGATGGGAGGGTGGAGAGTGCGAGGGGGTTGGCGACGAGGTATATGTCGACCATCCATCGTGTGCCGAATGGGGTGGGGGTGGGGTTGCCAGTGTGTTGGTCGGGGGGTAGGAATGTGTTTGCGTCATTGGGGAGGGTGTAAAGGTGGTGGGTGTATGGGGAGTTGATGTATTTGGAGTGGCGATAGGGTGTGTGTTCCCATCGGGGGAGGATGAGGATGGTTGCGCTGGGTGTGTGAGGGGCTGTGAGGTGTGCGCTGGTGATTGCGTGTTCCATGGCTCGTCTCATGCATTCGTGGTCGTATTCGGGGTTGGCTATGCTGGTGCCTTGCCAGGTGTGCGGGGCATTGCTACCGCTGGATGAGAAGACTATATCTTCGGGATAGAGGGAGTGGTATGTGTGGGAGTGAAGGGATTTATTGAGGGGGTCGGAGTAGAGTTCTGTCTGGATGCGGAATGTGTGACGGAGGGCTGTGAGGAGGTCTTCTCTAGTGGCCCATCTATTTCGGGTGGTGGTGGCGGGTGTGGGTGAGTGGATTTCTGAGCGGGAACCTAGACGGGTGAGGAGGTGATAGACCTCCTCTTCGAACGTATGCTGCGAGAGGTCGGGGCGAAAGAGTTGGTAGAGGTGGCGGACGCGGGGGCCGTTAAGGGTGGTGACCGCGCGGCCGTCGGGAGTGCAGAGTATGGTGGTGTCGTGGAGTGATGGGTGTGCGTGGATAGCGAATTTACCGGTAGGGAGCATGTCGAGGTCGGGGTTGATGGGGTCATGGTTGAATGTGATAAGTGGGTGTGACCACGGAGGGGGTCCGGGTTTTGGCAAAATGGGTGCGGTGGAGGGGACATAGCCGGAGTTAAATGCGGTAAGGGCGGTGGGGCCGGAGGGGGTCTCACTGATGGTGTCGTGGAGTTGTAGGCACGGGGCCCACTGCACTTCGTGGAGGCGGGTAAGGTCGTGTCGTTGGCCGCGAGCGCACCACTCGCACTGCCATGTGGTGGGTCCTTGAGCTGGGCGACATTGGGAGTGTATGGCATAGTGCGGGCATGTGCAGCAGGTGGAGGAGGGTTCTGTGTGCAGGGGGTCATGACAGATGGAGCATGTGGTGGGGGAGGGGGAGGGGAGGCATACCGATGTGGGAGTGGAGGAGATGAGGCGGAAGCCGTCGTCGAGTTGTAGCTGAATGTCCCATTCCGTGAGGTGTTCCGGGGCCCATTCGACCATGTACTGCGTTTGGCCGTATTCTGTGTCTTTGTGTTTGGAGATGATGCGTGTTACGTCGCAGGGGGGGTAGTGGTGGTCGGAGGGGGTGAGGTATTCTGTGTCTAAGTGTGTGGTGGGTGCGGTGGGGGTGGAGTGAGTGGTGTGGGAGGTGCAGATGCCGGATTGGAGGGTGGGGGGTGAACGGGGGAGGTGAGGGGAGAGGAGGGGGATCCACGAGGGATGTATAGTGGTGGGGGGGGATGCTTGGTTGGTATTGAGGCTTGTGATGGGGAGGCGGTTGTGTATAGTATCGAGGGGTTCGGTGAGGATTGCTGCGAGGAGGCGGATGGGAACTGAGAGGGGGGTGGTGGACCCCGTGAGTGTGGTGATGGATTTGCATGATTTGAGGATGAATGAGGATGAGGTGGCTCTGAGGAGGACTTGTGGCCATGTGGTAATGTTGTTTTTCCAGAGGGGGGTGAGGCGGGGTAGGAGGGAGGCGTGTGTTTTGCGGGGGGAGAAATCGCAGTAGGCTTGTTTGTATGTGTGAGGGTCGGTGATGTGTGTGGCTTTGTCCCGGAGTGAGGTGAGGAGGGCGTTGTCTTGAGTGGTGAAGTGGGCACGGATTGTGGAGGCGATAGGGTTGGTGAGGGAGAGTGGGGGAATGTTGTGGAATAGGGTGCCCGCGTCGCGTTGAGCTCGGACTAAGCATTTTAGTGTGGGTGGAGTGTAACAGGTTGACATGATGGATTCTGAGGGCCAGTGGGAATACGTTGTGGATAGGGTGCGTATGTGTGCGCGGGCCATGTGGCCTCTATAGCCTGAGGCATTCATGATTTTATGTAAGTGGCATACTGTGAGTTGTGCGGCGTGGGCTTTGAGGGAGGGGAGGCCGTATCCTAGGTCTGATGTGGGGCGGTGAAGGGCGGTGCGGGGGAGGTTACGTACCGAGGAGACGGCGGAGCGGAGAGCGCGGCAGATTTGTCCTTCGAGAGTGTCGAGTTGGGAGTCCGTGAAGAGGCCGAGCTGGAGGGTAAAATGTTTTCCGATGAGGAGGCCACGGATGACTCTGATTCTGCGGGATTGAGTTAGTGGGGAGGTGGAAAGGGCGGTGATGAGGGATGCAGTGGTACGTTTGAGTTCGTGCCAATGTCTGGTGAAGGTGAGGGAGGTGTTTAGTTCTACCCCTAGGACGCGGTATGTGTCCCTGGGGCCAATGGAGGGGATGGGGGCCGGGGTGGAGTTTAGGGAGATGAACTGTGTTTGCAGGCGGGATGCGAGGAGGGTAGTGTTGGCGCGGGTGAGGGCGTTGCCTGTACGCCAGAGGGCGCCGGTGATGCAGCATTTGCGGATGTTGACCGTCATACCGGTGTAGGCGCTGAAGAGGGAGAGTTTTCTGAGCTGGATGGTCATGTTGGGGGTCGAGCCCGTAGCGAGGCTGAGGTCGTCGGCGAAGCCGTGTCCTGGGTATGTGGCTGTGGGTTCTGTGGGGTCAACGTTAGTGGTGGGGGGGCCTGGGCGGTAGCCCCGGCTTCCCACCGTGAGCCAGCGAAGGAACGGTTCAAGGAAGAGGGTGAATAGGAAGGGGGAGAGGGTGTCGCCCTGGAGGGTTCCTCGATTGATGTCGATGGAAGGGGTGGGGCCGTGAGGAGTGATATATGATGTGGTTGAGACCCCGTATAGTTGTTCGCATGTATCGACAAAGGTGGGAGGCATACCGAGTTGACGCATGTGTTTGAACATGATTCGGTGGTCCGCGGCGTTGAAGGCGCCTTTGAAGTCCGCGTACATGACGTAGATGTCTTTGCTGTGGAGTTTCGCGTCCTCCATCGTCATAATGAGGGAGGAGAGGGCGTCGTGGATACTGCGGTGTTGTCGGAATCCGTCTTGTTGGTCGCTGAGAATGCCATGGGTTTCGGCGTACTTCGAGCCTGCATCTTTGATTAGTGCTGTCCATAGTTTAAGGAGGTTGTTCATGAGGGCGATAGGGCGGTAGTTATCGAGGAGGGAGGGGTCGCCTTTTTTATGTAGGAGGCATGTTGTGCTGTGGCACCAATCAGGAGGAGTGTAGGATTTGTGTGCTAGGAGGGAGAGGAGAGAGAAGAGGGCGGAGCGGGTCGCCGGGGGTAGGAATTTGATTATTTCATTGGGGATACCGTCGGGGCCGGGGGCTTTGCCGGTGCCTAGGGAGTTGAGGGTTTTATCGAAAGTGTCGCGGGTAATCATGTCGGCAAGGGTGAGAGAGGGGTCTCCGCGGGGTTCGATGGTAAAGTTGTCGGGGTTGTTAGGGAGTTCCCATGGGGGGGTGGGTAGTTCGGGTGGGGTGGCGCAGCCGAGTTCGCTAGCGAAGTGAGAGTGTACCGCGTCGATGACGGCGGAGGGAGAGGATGCGGTGGTTTTATCGGGTTTGGTAATGCGGTGGAGGGTGGAGGTGGTGCCGGCGGGGGGTAGGAGGCCGCTTTTAATTTTCAATCGGCGGTGGGAGAGTTTGGGGCAGGTGTCGTAGGCCACATTGGCTCGAGTTTTTATTTTCTTTATTTTATTCGTGGTGGTGTCGTGAAGGAGCTGGCGGATGCGTGCTTGGCACTGTTGTTTGATGGCGTCAGGGGAGAGATATTCCGTTGTGTTTAATAGGGCTTGGGCGATGGGAAGGGGGCCGTTGTTTTTGCTGCATTTACGGAGTTTGAGTATTTGAGTGCGTGTTTTATTTGTGAGCCAAGTGGGGTCAAGGGACGCTTGGGGTGGGCGGGGTTTTTTGTCGGGGAGGAGGGGCCAAACTGTGGCTGCGTGGGTTGCCGTTTGGTTGATGAGGTCGGGGGTGCTGGATTGGTATACTTTTATGTGGTCGGGTGTGAGGGGAAGGCGAAAGGTGAGTTTGCGCGTCGTGTGTTGTGTGTTAGGTACCTATGAGGAGGTAAGGGGTGCCTGAGTGGGGGACAATTTTTAGTCCGGCGATGTGGGGGACGAGGTGGGAGGGCGGGGTTGCTCACAAACAATCACACACACTCAAACACACACACACACACACACACACACACACACACACACACGTGCGCGCGCGGTCATGCAAGTCCACACATAAATATACTCACGAACACTCACATGCGAAGCGCGCACAACCAAATGCACACAAACACGCAAATACTCCCGTACGAGCGCGCGCGCGCGCACACACACACACACACACACGCGCGCGCGCGCGCCCGCGCGCGCATGGTCATCATATACATGCACCGCAAACAGTGAACATATAGTAACACGTATATACACATATATGCGGACCATCACACACGCACACGCCCGAATACATTAATACAAACACGCTAATCCCCCCCCCCCCCCCCCCCCCCCACGCACACATACGCATATACACACGCACGCATAATACATTCAAACGAAGTCACACGCGCAGGCACGCGCCCGAAGCCACACACACATACGTGCACATTTTTTTCTCGTCAAATGTTTTTTGGCACACACACGCACGCACACACACACACACACACACACACACACACACATACACACACACACACACACACACACACACACACACCTAACCAATCATCCACACCTGCGTCTGATGTTGTAGGAGCAATTACCTGTTTCATAGAGGGATAGGGATGACGCGAAATGATACGCGCAACGAATGGCTTGTTGGTAGGGAGGGGCGATGGCGGACTCGTATTCCGTCTACATGCCGGTGTATTCCTCGTGGATTTATTTCAGCCCCTTACATGAACTTTTAAATCCGTGTCGCGTCCATTTCATGGTTTTCGCTTCGATTTGCTACGATGCGCATTCGGCTCGAAGATAGGATCATTGTGGTCCACTACTCACTCCTATGGGCGATATGTAGCTGTTCACCGCATTATTTGTAAGTGATGATATCACTATTCATACCATGATAGATATGCTGCGCGTGGAATGGCTAAAGGCCATGTGTACATATGCACATACCGGTTAAGATCATTTGAGCGGCTGTGTCATCTATCAGTGTGCTTTGCTGTTAGTCTATAATTTGTACTCTTGTTAAAGCACATGCCGCTTAGTAACCACTCTTGCAAGACTGGTGCGTCGGATTGCCCGGCTGTTCGCCGTCGTCATTCGTTTTACCTTTTGATTGTTTTACCAAACACCCGGATGGTGGTGATTTTAACGTGGTACGTTAATCGACGGGAACTTTAAAAACCTAGACGATGCGCACGTGTCGACGCACTCGGACTGATGGTGCAATGTACAACGACGCAGAATCAACGCAATACTCGTATGCACCGCATCCGAGTAATGCGTTTAATTTTATCATTGTGAGTACTCCATTTTTATAGTACAAGAGTACATACCGCCAAATGTTTGGTACATGAACCGCGATAAGGGCGTTAATTTTACGGGCGTATTCAAACATCACATACTGTAAGCGTACGTGAGTAGTACTTTATGTAGATTTTCGTCCGCGCAAAAACTATACGGATGTTAAATCGTTCGGCCGATTCGCGTTCCGGAAAAGCTGTCGTCGCAGGCTGCTACCTGGGTCTCCTCGCCGCCAATCTACAGCGATCCTCCCCAATGACATCCCGCTTGCTCTCTTTCACCTCACTCAGAGAGCTAACGTTCGTTAAAAACAATGCCGAGTCTTCAAATGGTACGGTCTAACGACTTTCAATGTTCGTGTGCGCGCGCCCGTGTCCCGTTTCTTCCCGGCCCGCTTTGCGGTGGGAGTAAAACCGGCGACGAGCAGTCCGCCCTCTCAGAACACAACCCACACCAGCGTTGTGGAGTCGCTAGTTCAACCAGCTTACTCCGATCATCACCGTCGGTCTACGCCTATACCTACGCCTTGTCTAACTGGCCTGTAAGTCACCCCCCCTTGGCGCGTCCGTGCGCATCTTGAAGTCTACAGAGGTGAGAGCCCGCCAGCCGCTCTCCTTTCTGGCGTTGCAATTGGACTTGCAATCCCAGTAGCTGCCCCACTCGATCGCTCGTCGATATAGTCTTCGGCACCGTCACCAGCAACCAAGCCTCTTAATTTTCTTTTGAAAGCTTTTGTACTTCTTCTCAAGCGGCGTCTCTTCCCGTGCCGAGCCGTCGAGGCGCCGCCGATGGTAGATTACGCAACACTGCAGGATCATACTATCATGACGCTCCGTCGACCATTGACAATTGCCACTCTCCAGTCTTTTCTGAACTTTCGATATGATGATTTTGAACCAGCTTACACGATGGCACTGTACTCTATCGAAGGCTATCGTGTTCCTCTAACTCCATTCCATTCAAATGCCCCACAACCTGTCGTCTTATCGGTGCGGCTGAAGAACTGCTGTAGTAGTTGCACACTGTGTGTTTTCGGCTTTTTTTCCGACGAGGCGGATTCTCGCGCGTCGACCGATCCCCCAGCCCCTCACCCAGTTTCTTTTTGGTCCCCATTTTCTCGCGTGGAATAAGAGAGGCTCTCTGTCAAGCGTTTATGCATTTTGGTGAGTAGACGATCTTCGTCGGGGGCGAAAGTCCGGCCTCGGCGCGTCATACTGCTTGCATGCGGGCAGTTAAATCATCCCGCGGGATGGTAAAACTCAATCGTCATTCCGGGCGTCCGATAGTCCCAAGCGCTTTCGGTTTTCGCGTCTGTAAAGTCACAGTCTTCCTAATCTTGTGCTTTACATGTATTGACTACCTCCTACGTCTTCTCCCGTGTGTCATCTGCTTGTTGCTCGACACGGCTGTCTTTACTGGCCGTTTCGCCGTCCCCTCTGCCAGTTTTTTTGAACTAGTATTTTTCTCCTGCGTACAGAGGGCGAGAAGCCGAGAAAGCCCCCCTCCCCCCCAGACGTCCTCTTCCGTAAGAGTTCCAGCTATCGCGTTTAACTACCGGCTATTCCCTGTCTGTCATTCGTCCTACCGCTATACCAGCCAACAACCTGTGCGAAGCCAGATTGCAGATTCTGACTGTTCTCGGCCCGCTGAGGGGCGAACCCGGAGCCGACTCCCCGTCGTCTTCTCTGCTAAGATGTCTTTTCGTTTCGTATCGCAAGCTCATCTGCGTCGATGTTCTCTCATCGAACGGACGACGCGGCTCCGTCCACGATAGATCTGAAAATTTTCAACTAGATTCTGCCCTTTCTGGTGGTGGCCTGCCTCGATAGTGGCTGATGCCAACGCAGTCGATTCAGCCACCGGTCCCGTTTTATGAACCGTCTCGGTATTCTTACACCCGTCCCTGATTAAAAATGTCCTGGTCACTTATGTCGGTGCGTCTCGTGCCAATCCCATAAAAGCAAACCTTGTGATGTGTGAGTTTCTTAGGTTAAGTCGACGCTGCTGCTCTTTATCGGGTTCCTTTGATATGCCAGTGTCTGTGATATATCATATGACTGTTTTGCGAGATGTCCTTCGAAGGAGGGTTGGAAATCCACAAAATGCTATTTACATCATATTTTTTACATCTTTCAAAGCTCGTTTCAGTGAAAGATGATTGTCGTTACTGAATGAAAAGCAATGCTTAATGCACTGTCGAGTTCTCCCCACCTCATCTTGGCGTTCGCCCTTGCTCATGATGGGAAACGTTTGGACCTTAAAATGTTGTGCTGACGTTCCGCCGGCTGGTTTTCCTTTAACAGCCAAGCTGATCACACTCGACATGCTTTTGGGCCTGCCCGGCGGTTGCGATGTCGCCAGAGGGGCGGATCACTTCCATTTTTTGTCCCCCAGAGACGACCTGTCTGCTGCTGCTAGCATGCTCGAGACAGGAGCCTTCATGGACATGGAGGATGTGATGCACGACTCGATGGGTCTCCCCCCCACGCCGCCTGGAGTCGAGACCCCTCCTGAGAATGCGATCCCTGACATGCCTCTGGACACGTCAGATGACCCCCTGCTGAGCACCCCATCAAGTGAAGTCACGCACTCTTTGCTGAGTGACGAGGAGATGGAGGCTTTCTCTGAGATGAGCTCCGCGTGTGGGGCGGGCCCGTCAGGCGAGGCCATACCCTCGACTGTCCAGGGGCCGTCTCCCCTCGCCACCCTGCTGAACCGACCGCAGGAGAGGAGTGAAATGCTGTGGGAGACTCCGACGCCCAACGCTACGGCCTTTCCCACACTGTTCGTGCTCCCCTGCAACCTCATCCGCTCCTTTGACAGCCCGGCGGCCGCCACCGCGCCCCCAGCCGTCGGCATACATTGGGAAACCTCGGACGGGCTCATTCAGCCGCGAGAAGTGCCCGTGCCCGTGCCCTTGAGATTGTCACTGGTACGTCCTCCTCTTTCCCTCCACTCGCCATCAACAATAGCTGCCTCACTTTCCCTTCCTCCCGTCTACCTTGTTGCTCTTTAGCTCCCTGTCGACCTTCTCTCCCCCCCCTCTTTCATTCCCTCCCACCACCTTTACAGCCTTACATACAGTCTTTCCCTCCGCTTGCCTTCCATGTTCATTTCCAAACCCTTCCTACCCACATCTTCCCTGCCCCCCTTCCTATACTTCCCGACCTTACCTCAACGATCCCTCTATCACCCTCCCCTCCCTAATATTGCCAATTCCCCCTCCTCCCGCCGCTTTTTTGTTCCCTGTTTAAGGCCAGGGCTGTTCCCCACCGTGTATATTTTGCTGACAGTGCATGCATATGTGCTGGACGATTGTTTCAGGACATTGCTGAAGAGCGGCAGCAGTACCACGATGGAGTTCGCACAAGACGCTCGTCATGCCCTCAGCCGTTCGAGCCAGAGCCACCTGCTCCCAAGGCGACCAGGAAGCAGAGCGAGCAGAAGAAACGGTGCAGCCCCAGCAGCCAGGGCGTAAAGACCACCACGCCAAGGAAGAAGGTCGCCACCCCCAAGGGGAAGGCAGTCGGTGGAGCTGCGACGAAGAGCTCAACTGCAAAAGGACTGGCGATTGGGGAGGTGGTCCCCAAGCGGGGCCGTCGCAGCGCTGGACGGCGTCGCTCTACTGGAAGTGCGTGGGGTGCGACTGAGAATCGACATCCCATGCTGGAGCTGGACTTCGACCGGAGGGGGCTTCAGTTTTGGGGGATGGAGGACGGACTTCTCTTCGCGACTCCCTCGGCTAACAAAAATGAGCGGGCGCAGGATGAGAGGGTGGAGGAGGGCAAGCCTGGAAAGTCGACAAAGGCCCACACTGCGAGCAGCAGGCGACGTCGTTCGGGCACCAGAACGGTGCCCCAGCTGCCCCCGGAGCCATCCCCTCCGCTGTCCAAACCGCCACCCGGTTGGTTGAAACCCCAACCAGTGAAAAGCAACAAGAAGTCAAACAAAGCCGCCCCAAAGGCCGAACCAGGAGTACGGCAGCTGCAGACGGAGTCTGGGGACTGGGTCTCGATTCCGGAGGAGCTGCTGAAGGTCAGCTTCAATCTTTATGATGTGAAGGGGCAGAAGGGGCAAAAGGGCTTGAAAGTGGACCCCGTGCTGGACTACAGCCCCGACATGATTCCCCCCGAGACGCCCGTGTGGCTGCGCCAGCATGTGAGTGCCCCCCACCATACCTAATTCCTAGTTGGGACCACCTTCAATACGAGCACGCCATCCACTGGATGCGAGATCAGGCGGTTGATCCATTTACATTGGGTGCATGCGTGCGTCCGTCGCACATACCTTGACTGTGCTTGATTGGCTGACATGTGTGCAGGTCCTACTGAAGATGCTCACGGAGGGAGCTCGCACCTACAAGGCGCTGGTTCCCGATCACAAATACAAGACTCTGGCCGTCTTTGCCGCGATCTATTCTCGTGTGCTGTGTGTGGGACCAGACGGCAGCAGGTCGGACATCGGTCAGCTCGCGCCTGCTCCTGCGTGGGAGAAGGTAGAGGAGCCCAAGGATACGTTCAGGTAATGAGGGGGGGGCATGCCTTGT